>DWNE01001062.1:0-23798 GCA_018249875.1 Cecropterus toxeus | reverse complement strand
AAACGTATACGTGTCAAGAGTTCCACTTCCTACTGACTAGGCGTCCCAATGGTCAAAGTTAAATCAATTATGAGTTGGGAATTCGTTCGGCGGCACGTTCGTGAATGTGCCGCCCTCTGTACTTGCCGCCCGGGGCATAGGCCTCGGCTTGCCCCCCTTAGATACGGGGCTGCACAATGGGCTAATTTGGTACGTCTCATGTTCCGTTCCAGGTGTGGCTAACGGGCGACTTTCTGCACAACTTCACGAAGATAAAGAATCCCCCGCAAGCGCTGGCCACTCCGCCGGAATTGAAATTGATTTATCCTTCTCTGCGTAAGTTTTCCTATGAATTAAGACAAGAATGAATTTAATACTGTTATGGCACACTTACGATTCGTCAAGTGATGCCAACACTAGTATTTTGAATCACGGTATCGAAGTTTTCTTGGTATTCGACATATATACAAGCCGACCAAGCTAACTAGACGAATGTCAAACGTGACGTCACTCGCAAGTTCGCGAGTACTGATGACAAAAAAATCGTTATTGCTATTTCCATTAAATGTAAATTTTAATAAATTTCTGTCTGAATAATTGATACTTAAACAACGTTTTTTTACTTATATAGGTTATCATTGTAACAAAAACTAATGAGTAGAACAAAATAATTTTGCTTATTTATTTAATTAATAGTATATCATAATAGATTAGGGAGTTTAGGCGCGAACGGTACTAAGATGAGAGCGGGGCATGAGACGGGACATAGAGTAGTACAAGTTTCCAACTAACAGTGCTGGAACATATCTGTTTCCCGGGCGTGATGAATTCACCAGGTGAAAGGAAGTAGCTTGGGGCTAGTAGGGCTCCTCACAGAATAAGTGTCTAAGTGTGCGTATTTACCTTCTGATTTATATATCGGGATCATCATAGTCCTCTAGAGTGGTAACTCGTCTGTGATCGACTTTAGTTGGAACCTCCGTTCTTTATAAAATTGGTTATAGATGTCATATAATCTTGCGATTGTGTATGTGCGCGCGTGCGTGTCGCATACACACGTGCATGCGGTCGTGTGTGTGTGTATGCGCGTGTGTGTGTAGGCATGTGTGCGTGTGTATAACAGCTAATATTGTATATATCTGTGCAGAGAACGTGCAGCAGTCTTACCTGGAGTTGCTGGGCGGCGGCTGCCTGCCCTACGCTGCCGCGGTACACGCCAAGCAAGTCTGGCTCACCAGTTTTCTATAGTATGTACACTATTTGTACTAATATTGCAGACCTAAATATTAAAAAAAAATCATAGTTTGAGTATTGTTAAGGTGCCAACTGAACTGCTATCAGTTTGTTGGGAGGAATTATGTTTTTGGCTGGCTAGATTTGATACTGGTAACTTTCAGAGTTAACCTATGTCCTGTAAGCGCCTGTTAATATATTAGTGTTATATATGTAGCTACGGTTGTGTGCGAGCTGCGCCTCGCATCTCATTTTATGAAATAAAGCAGTACGTTTCCGACTACGGAGGTAGTTTGTTGTTGCGCCCGCGCTCCCGTCTACATACACATACTTAATATACATCACGTGGCGACGATCGAATCCGCAATTAATAAATATGTCTTCTGGGGTGATGTACGGAGTTTTGTGTACTTTTGACCATCTGAGCAATGATTGGAATAGTTTTCAATCGCGTTTGGAACAATGGTTCATCGCAAACGACGTTAATGACGCTACGGATAAAGCGAAGGTTAAGCGGCGGGCAATACTGTTAAGCGTGCTCAGCGAGTCGACCTATAAACTGGCTAATAGTTTAGCACTGCCAAAAAAGATTGAAGAGGAGGATTTTGACCAAATTATAAAATTATTGAACGACCACTGCACCCCAAAACGGTTCGGCTTTGCAGAAAAATCGACATTTTATTCTGCCGTACAGCAGCCCAGCGAAACACCAACGGAGTGGGCGGCCAGAATAAAGGGATTAGCGGCGCATTGTGGTTTCAAGTCTCTCGAAGAAGCAGTGTTAGATCGTTTCATAATGGGTATGACACCGGGCAGCGAACGCGACAAGCTATTTGTTCAAGATCAGCGGGAATTATCGTTAGCAAAGGCGGTAGACATGGCGGAAAGCGTGCGATGCGCGCGCCGGGCCGCCAGGGCGGAGGTGGCCGGAGCCACCGCCGCGGCCGCGCTGCTAGGCGACTCCACTGAAGACGTCGTGTTCAATATAGCCAAAGTGAAGTGCAGTGTATGCGGTTATACCAATCACAAAGCTAGTTCGTGTCGTTTTAGAAACTACAAGTGCAAAAAGTGTAACCGTAAAGGACATCTACAGAAAATGTGTCGTAATAGTGTAAATTGCGTTGGGGAAATGGATGCAGGAGATGATGGTAAGGGTGTTCATTGTATTCGTGGTAATAAGGCGCAGCCTATGGTTGAGCGTGTTTGTGTCGGTGGTGTATTTTTGGAATTCCAAATTGATAGCGGTTCAGCGGTTAGCCTTATTTGTAACAGAACTTACAAGCGTTATCTTAATAAAGTACCATTATCCCCCACTAATAAAAAATTAGTAAGTTACACTGGCGATAAAATTATTGTATGTGGCGTACTGGAAACATCGATTACGTACAAAAATAAAACGCAGCCAATTCAATTGTTTGTAGTTAATAATAGCGGCATTTCACTTTTGGGTCGAGATTTTATTTACGATTTTAATTTAAAACTTGTATCTTCCGTTAACACAGTTTTTGTAAAAGAGAATTCAGTTGTAAAAGATCTTATTTCACAATTCCCAAGCGTTTTTTCTAATAATCTTGGTATGTTTAACAAATATTCAGTTAATCTCAGCGTTAAACCAAATTCTAAGCCCATATTCTGCAAAGCTAGATCTGTACCATTCGCTTTACGGAGTAAAATCGACGAAGAACTAGATCGTTTAGTTAAATTAGGTATTTTAAAATCTATTGAACACTCCGAATACGCTTCACCCATTGTACCAGTTTTGAAGAAAGATGGGGGTTTACGTCTGTGCGCTGATTATTCGATCACCATAAATAAGCAGCTAATTGTAGACAAATACCCGTTGCCGACAGTGGATGAACTGTTTTCAAAGTTAAATGGGGGAACTCAGTTCAGTAAGATAGACTTATCTATGGCATATAATCAGTTTAGGCTAAGTGAGTCGTCACAGACACTAACCACTATTAATACTCACCGCGGGCTATTTAAATTCACTAGGCTGGTTTTTGGGTTATCGTCTGCTCCGGCAATCTTCCAGCGTGCCATGGAGTGCGTGTTGGCAGGTCTTGAAGGAGTAGTTTTCTTTCTAGATGACATTTTAGTAACAGGCACAGACCGAGACCAGCACGGGGGAAGGCTAAGAGCGGTGTTGCATCGTTTAGAAGATGCCGGTCTCACTGTACAAAGCAGTAAGTGCGATTTTTTCAAAGACGAGATAAGTTATTTAGGTCATATAATAAATAAATTTGGTATTAAAAAATCTCCAGATAAAGTTCAAGCTATATTAAATGCTCCCAGGCCGGTAAACGTAACGCAACTGCAATCATTTCTTGGCTTAACAAATTATTATCGTAATTTTTTACCAAACGCGTCATCCGTTTTAAGTCCATTGTATAAATTATTGCATAAAAATATTAATTGGGAATGGGGAAAGGAACACGATAACGCATTTGTTAAAATAAAGCAAATGATGTCGTCAGATAATGTTTTAGCGCATTTCGACTCGAATGCAAAATTAATTTTAACAGTAGATGCGTCGCCCACGGGGTTAGGTGCAATTTTGTCACAGATAGGTAGTGATGGACTCGAGAGGCCGGTCTCTTACGCTTCGCGCACACTTTCAGTCGCGGAGAAAAAATACGCTCAAATACAGCGAGAAGCGACGGCTATAATTTTCGGCGTAAGGCGATTCCATCAGTACTTATATGGACGATCTGTGCCGTTCATACTGCGTACCGATCATAAACCATTATTGTCCATTTTCGGTCCTCACCGAGGTATACCCCAAGTGTCTGCTAATAGGCTGCAGCGCTACGCAATATTCCTGTCGGCTTATAATTATTCAATAGAATATATTCGTAGTAAAGATAATTGTGCAGATTTCTTATCGCGGGCGACATTATCAACAAACGAAACCGGTTCGCTCGATGCGGCGCGTGCCCCGGCTGCGGAGGTGAGGGCAGAAGAGGGCAGTGAAGAAAGTGCGGTTTATGTCAACTTTGTCTTGCAAGGCGACATGCCTGTGACTTTTAATCAGTTGCGATGCGAAACGGAGCGAGACCCTATTCTTACCGTTGTGAAACATTACGTTACTAATGGATGGCCGAGGAAGGTGTCAGACTTAAAATTGAAGCCTTATCATAATTGCCGTTTACAGTTGTCTGTCGAGAACGGATGTTTAATGCGTGGCCACAAAGTTGTCGTTCCGGAGGTTTTAAGGGAAACAATTTGTAGCGAATTGCATAGCTCTCACTTCGGCATTGTCAAAATGAAGGCCGAAGCACGAAAATTATTTTGGTTTCCCGGCATAGACGCTGAACTGGAGCGGCTCGCAGCGGCGTGCGCAGTGTGCGCGGCGCTGCGGCCCGCTCCGCCGCGCGCGCCGCTCGCTCCGTGGCCGTATCCGCCTGAACCTTTCTACCGGGTTCATTTAGATTTTTTGGGTCCGTTAAATAACCACATGTTTTTAATTATTGTAGATGCGTACAGCAAATGGGTCGAATGTTACATGATGACGTCGTCATACGGGTCTAAAGCGGTTATTACGAAACTAAGTGATTTCATGTCTAGGTTTGGTATTCCTAGAACATTAGTGAGTGATAATGGTACTTCCTTTACTTCGCTAGAGTTTCAGAATTTCTGTAAATTAAATGGCATAAGTCATGTTTTTTCACCGGCATACCACCCGTCTAGTAACGGCCAGGCGGAAAGCATGGTTAAAGTGGTAAAAAAAGGTTTAAAATCGGTTATCTTAGACAACGTAAACAAAAAATTATTACAAGTTCATATATCGAAATTTTTATTTGACTATAGGAATTCTAAAAATTGTACCACGAATCAATCACCTGCAGAAATAGTTTTCGGCAGATCTTTGCGCTCCAGGTTAGATTTACTAAAGCCCACAACGTCTCCTACATCCACAGACCTCTCTCGTACGGTTGAACATAACCAGTGCTTACAGGCCCATCGTTTTAAAGGAAAGGAAAGACCCGAATTTAAAGTAAATGATACTGTATGGGTAATTAAAAATTGTATTAACAAAAAGCTTAACTGGATTGAGGCTATAGTCAAAAAAAGGCTGGGCAAGGTTTTATACTCTGTGTATATCCCAAGTATGGATGTGGAAGTTACGAGGCACATTAACCAAATAGTGTCAAGAGTTGGAACAGCCGGGCAGGGAGTCAATGACTGGAACGTAGACGACATCCCTGACATTCCGCATCCAGAGGAACCCTTGAACGACGACAGGCAGGATTTCGAGGATTCAACGGGCAGACTACTGACGCCAATCTCTTCTCCCAAGGAGGGGAGAGAAGGGACGGATGATGGTGGTGGTTTCATGACCCCGACGGCATTCGTTGTAAACCCACGAAGGCGAGAGTTGACGCCCTTTAGTTCTTAAATGTTGTTTTTCTTTTTAAGGAAATTGTTGATGTTATTTTATTTTGGTAATTTAGGTACTATATTATAGACTTTAGCTATAAGGGGAAGGAGTGTTATATATGTATAGCTACGGTTGTGTGCGAGCTGCGCCTCGCATCTCATTTTATGAAATAAAGCAGTACGTTTCCAACTACGGAGGTGGTTTGTTGTTGCGCCCGCGCTCCCGTCTACATACACATACTTAATATACATCATATACCTAGTACCTATAAAAAAAAGATCATCGTACACTAAACTATTACAATTATTTAACTAAAAATATGTCGCTTGATGAGGGCTGCCAATGAATCGGTATTTCCTGAATTTTTTAAATGAAATTAATTAAAAATTAGAAATTCTTCATAGGGAAAACGTGTTGTAGACACAAGCATAAATTGTTGTTGCCGTGTGTGAATTGCACACACACACTTTTTATATATATAAGTAGTAATAAATTAAAAAAAATATTAATAATTATAACCACAAAAAATTGAAATAATTAAAAATATGCCAGCAACGTTTGCGCAAAATTGCCGAAAAAGGGACAGTAGGTGCCCGGAGAAATCTTCACTTTCATGTAAAAGGCTGCTTTTTACAATTTTGTCCAGTGTTTGTAATTTAGGTGATAGCCCTATCTTGATTATAGACAATGCAGTGCGGTGCGGACACGCGCCCTATTCAATTTAGGGTGTGTGTACAAACACCACTCGATCACACTCTATGAACACACGATTTACTAAATTAAAACCTCGTATCATGTGTCGGTTTGTGAATAAGCACTCTTCGATTAAGTGAATACATGTAATAGATTGCTTTTTATTTAGAACACAAATTGTAGATAACCAAAGATAATAGCCGATGGAAGATATAAAACATGTTGATAAAAAATGTCGCGAGAAAATTTCCACTTTTTTTCATGATTGAATGTTTTTTTTTTATTAATATGAAGTAGAAAACGAGCAAGTAGCCCACCCGATGGTAATTGGTTACTGCCGCCCACGGACATTTGTAAGTAACTTCACATAGAACAGGGGTTCTATATGAAGTCGACCACAGATGCATTTCTACTCCCGAGGACTGAGATGGTCCCCTCATATAAAAGTGAGCCGGCAACCACACCCTTCCACCGAAACACAAGAACTGCTTCACGCTAGAAATATGTGTGGCGGTGGTACTTCCCCGGTCGAACTACATTGGTTCTACCACCTGGTAAATGTAATGTTATGAAAGTAATGTTTGTATCATATCTGTTGAAATACTACTAATGTGTTAAGGTGGTAGAATTCTTCGATTTCTAGTCTGGACGCACCAATTTCTGCTTAATAACAGCAGTTTTATGCTGTGTTCTGGTCTGAGGGGTGTGATTAGGGAGAAATGCTTGAAAATTGAAATCCGAGGCGAAATATTAGAGATTACACAACACACACATATAATTATGCAACTAAGACCCCTGGCATACCTACGCATCTATGGCTAATCTCAGGTAAGACTGATTTTATCTGGGGTTGATAACAGATGTCCATGGGCGGCACTGACCATTTACCTACCATATATACTAATAGTATAAAACAGTAGAGTTTGTTTAGTTGAACGGGCTACTCTCAGGAACTACTGGTTCGATTTGAAAAAAAATTGTGTTGAATAGAAAACTTATCGAGGAAGGCAATAGGCTATATAACATCACGCTAAATTTGTTTGTTTGATTTTTTTCTTATTTAATAGCGGGTGAAACCGCGGAACACACTTAGTATTATATAAAAAGACTAAGCCTGAGTTTCCATCGGAGTGTAGAAAGCGTTTTAATCCAGTGATCATTATACTAGGCCTCAAATTATCATTGGCACAGTAACAACTAGTAGTAATCTAGTAACATCGTTAGAAACATTCAAACAAAAAACCCGACTGCTTAAAACGATTTTTTTATTCATAATTATATATATTTAATTTAACGCCTATAAGAGCTTTTGTCAAATTGTCAAGTAAAAGTATTACAATTATATATTTTTAGATTGGTCTATTTACTAGTTTTCATTTGATACCCATATTGTCGTTATAGTCCTTCCCCCTCTTTCCTCTATTTACAAGCGCCATTTTTTTAAATTATATAGCGTATGTCACTTTGCAAACTGATTTTAATAGACGATTTTAATGATAGTTCATACGTCACAATCCGTTAAGCCGTCTGGGCTGTAGCGCGAGCCAAAGAAATGCATATAGGTACATACATACGCTTGAAAAACATTTCCCTCCTTCTGTCACAGTCGGGTAAAATGGAAAGCACCGCAGAATACAAAAAACAGTAAGGTACTCGACACAGATGAATTACATAATTTCGAACATTAATGAAATTGTACGAAGACACCCCTACAAGTTACGAGTACAAGCAAGGTTCTTTTAAAATCCGCTCACGTCCTTAATAGATACTTTAGCGAGCGAGCGAACGATTCAATTGTACGCTTGATGTTCGTATAAATCAGTGGGTTCCTGGGTTTCGTTTATGACTTTTTTGTTAGGAAATAAGCGAGCTTGTTTACCAGACTACGTCAGAGGGTAATGTCTTTGAGCGTATGTAACATACGCTCGGAAAACATTCCTCGTTTTCAAACATATATTATTAAAAGCTTTTATTTAACTTGCAATGTTTGTATGTATGTTTGGGTCAAATCTTGCAAGCTGAATTTAATCCACTTCTTAGTGTCCGATTGAACTGAAATTTGGAATACACATTAAGTTCTGATGACAATGCAATTATATGCTATCAATATTGTTGTAATTCTTAAATATGCTATCAATATTGTTGTAATTTCTTGCCGTCGCAGCAAAATGGCGGAATACATACTTTTGTCCAACCCACCCAATATGGGTATCAAATAAAAGAGCTTAATTTGTGGAATTCAATATAGTATGTAAAAAAGCTTGGTTTTAAAAATACTTTTTATATTATTTTATTGTTTGTATGGATGTCTTTTTATACATAAATTTATTGAACTAGGTAATAGGGTATAATAGTAACAATGTTGTCGCCCGCAACCCCGGAAGCCCCCTTTTAGTCGCCTCTTACGACAGCAGAAGATATCATAGCCCAATTCTGGTCCCGGTATTACAGGGACATAAATTGGGGATACCTAGGTCAACGTCCACACATTACTGTCCGTCAGTTCTCCTCTTAGAGTGAGAGGGGCTTAGGCCATAGTCCACCGCTGACCAAGTGCAACTTGGTAGACATCATACACTTTTAAGATTTTTTTAGAGAACTCTCAGGTGTGCATGTTTCCTCACGATGTTTTCCTTCACCGTAAAACAGCGATAATTAATTTAAATATGCACATCATTTTAGCAAAATCAGTGGTGTGTGCATTTGATTCGAACCTATGACCTTCGATTGCTAAAGGTAGGTAGGTAATTCTAGCTAATCCTTGCATACCTTGTACCTACTAAAAAGTCGTCCCTAAGTCTATAACCGAGTTTTCTAGTAATTGATTATGTTTCGCATACAAATGACATATGCGTAGCCCGCGGGACGGTGCTGCCCTCCAGGGATTAACGCACTGCAATATCTGCAGTTAATTACACGCTCCACGGACAGACAATAAGATTTAATATTAATCATGTCGTAGGATGAGTATTATTAGTTAGCGTTATGTTATATTTGGTAGTTTTGAATTGTTTGCAGTTATTTTTTATTTACAGTAATAAATAACTTTAATCGAGGTATCAGGAATCTTTTACCAGGCATGAAATTTCAATTTAAGAAGTTAATAAACTAAGGCTTAAGTTGTGAAGAGAAATGTAAATGTGTATCAAGGGTGTGGGAACTCAATTATTCTACCGGATACCGGAAAAATCAGACTAATATCAGAATGATTACACAAATATTTCGCAAACATCAGTATACTCAGGAAATGCCAAAATTATTACACAAAAATATCGCAAAAAGAAAAACTCTGGCAAATACCAAAATTATTACAGAAAAATCTCGCAAACTCCAGAATTACACACTTTTATATGAGGCGATCATCTTAGTCCTCGGGAGTAGTAACGCATCTGTGATTGACTTCTGACAGAACCCATGTTCTATTTGAAGTTGCTTACAGGTGTCCATGGGCGGCAGTGGCCACTTACCATCAGGTGGACTGCATGCGCGTTTGCTACTTCAATCAGATAAAAAAAAATAATACACAAAACTATTGCAAACATAAAAAGCTCAGGCAAACACCAGGCTCTCCTACACACAATTCTCGCAGACATAAATAAAAAACACAAACAAACATCAAAATTATTACGAAAGATGCTTATTTATACCGAATCGTGTTGGAGGTACGCCGGCATACAATATTCATGACAAAACTGAATTTCGGTAACAATCAAATTAGAGACAATAGCGATCTTATCGAATGATATTAAGTGTTCGATATGGAAACACGACACATTTGTGTTACACAAAAGCTCGACAAAACAGTCGATAGGTTATTCGATGTAATTTAGAGTAGGTATCTACATTAATTTATTGTTAGTTTCATGTTGTTTTGAAATACAAACGCACTATTACTAACCCTTCATTGTCTCTGGGTACAGGTCTTCTCTACAATTGAGAAATGAAAACAGGGAAGAGAATAAGTCTTACTAAAAGAAATTAGGTGGTAATCTCGTAACCTTGAAGGTTGTAAAATCCTTTGTGGTTTGACTTTGGAAGCAACAGCGCCACACCTATTTCTGCCTGTGGCTTACCTCAGGGAAGACTATGATCTTGCCTGGGGTTGATTATAGATTGGCGGCAGTGGCCACATACTTACAGTGCTACCTACATGTTATAAAATAATATTAGCCGTACACGCACTTATCTAACCAATCTAGTGTAGCTCTGTACTCGTACTACGAGTTTATTTAGTGTCCTCAAAATAATCATTGGTTACGTTTTCGTTATTCCAAAATACATTGCTGGGTATGGCTAAAAACGAATATGAAAATGTAGAGTGTACATTGCAATGTATTGGCATCCCTACTAACATACAAGTTTACATACTTTACGTAGACATTCGTAGAGGTGTACGTAGCCAATTTGAATTCTGTGTAGGACACGCTGAAACAGAATAACAGGTTGTAGCACTAGTGTAGTTCAACTGGGAATGTACCACTGCCACACCTATTTGCAGCTTGACGCAGTTCTCGCCTTTCAGTAGAAGGTGAAGTGTTTGCCGGCTCACTAATATATGAGGCGACCATCGTAGCTCTCGAGAGTAGCAACGCATGTACATGCAACGTGATCGACTTCAGATAGGACTCCTGTTTTATATGAAGTTGCTTACAGATGCCCATGGGTGGCAGTAACTACTTACCAGGCTCGTGTATGTTTTTTTTTTATAATTTGGAAGTAGCAAACGAGCATGTAGTCCATCTGATGGTAAGTGGCCACTGATCGGCCAGTGACCGCACATGGTCTTATCTGAGTTAAGCCACAGATGCGTTGTTCCGAGGGGCTCTAAATGGGTCAGGGGGAATGAGGATTCATTAAGAGCGTCTCCGATAAGTATATCCTTACTACATCCTTCGGATCATAACACGGCAATGCATAACACTGCTGTTATAGAAGGAATATGATAGCATTATTAAGGAAGGAAGGAAGTAAGGATGAAGTAGCAAACGAGCATGCTGTCCATCTGATCTTCTCAGTTGAGGTAAGCAATTTCATATAGAACAGGGTTCTATCTGAAGTCGATCACAGATGCTTTGCTACTCCCGAGGACTAAGATGCTTCTAGCGTGAAGCATTTCATGATGCAACCATCATGAAATGCTTCACGCTAGAAATACGTGTTGCAGTGGTACGTCCCCGGTCGAACAACATTGATTCTACCACCTGTCAAATACCGTAAGTATGCACATTTATTAGTAGCATATTTGTTTACATCGTCAATTCTCGCGATATGTTTAAAAATACTCCCGTCAGCACAGAAAATAAATGTCGAGGTGGCATTTAGTTTTTATTTACCCACCTCATTCCGTGATGACATTTCGGACCGTTTTTATTGGTTACCGCGTGCTCGGAACATTAATTTTGCTATTCAGAATAATGCTATTATGCCTCCGCATTTACTAAATCTCCAACAGATTATAGATTGAAAACGATCGCTAAGCAAAGAAAAAGGAACCGATTATTTAACTTTCTAGTAAAACGTCGAAATTATCCTATTGAAACAACTTATCATTAACGCTTTAAATATGTATGTAACGCTTTCTACACTTATAGCCTCACGTTAGGATTTTCTCCTGTGTCATTGACACACCCAAAGACGAATACTCAAATACCCAAACCAGACCAGATAGAAATCTGAATTCATCATTCAGATATCTGTCTGGCTGGGGATCGAACCCGGAACCTACTGCGTGTCAGACCGTATGTTGTCCGCTTCGCCGCGCGCGTCGTCAACGTTTATTCGATTATGTGTCGTATTATTTTAAAGGTTTTACGAATCCTTGCGTGTCGGTAGAAAGGTGTGTTTGCCGGCTCACTTATATATAAGGCAACCATGTTAGTCTTCGAGATAGAGGAGTATTAGTGACCCCTGTCTTATATCAACATTATGAAGTTGCTTACAGATATCTATGGGCGGCAGTAACCACTTATCAATAACCAGGCGCCATTCTTTAAAATTGTAGCCTATATTAGCCTGTGTCACTATGAAAAGTGAGACGATTCAAATGATATGTCATACGTCACAATCCGTCAAGCCGTTGAGGCTGTAGCGCGTGCCAATGAAATGGACATACATTCAAACAAACATACAGACATACGCTCGAAAAACATGACTTTTGTCGCAGTCGGGTAAAAAGAAGGTCTCTACCACATTTAAATAAAAGTAACGTACAAAATACCATTTATATAGAAATAAAATGGCGTGTGGCTAACAATAACGAAATAAAAGTTAATCGTAGATGGAGGGCCACGATTTATTATCGAATGGGACATCGATGACAGCGTGTGCCGTTACGTAAATAATTAAGGGGACGATGAATTGTTTATGCGCTGCGAGGCCATAGACAAGCGACCACAGACAGGGCAAATTTCTTTATGATTTTTTATTATAATAATATATTTTTTAGCAAATTGATGATATATGATTGATATGTTATGAAGTTAATTCACATTGGCCTTAATTATATTTAAAACAACATTTTTTTATCAGTTTGTTGATAAAACGAGGCGATTGACGCATAATGGGTTCAGGGTTCGATTTCCGGCACATACTTGAATGATTAATTTTCTGTTCTGGGTCTGGGTGTATCCGCGACACAGGAAAAAAAATTAGGTTGGGGCTGTTATCGTAGAAACAAAAGACATATTAGAAAAGAAGTAGAACATGATCTGTTAAAATTATGCAGATTCCCTCTACGTAATAGACAACAATAAATTATTATTAAAAAAAATCAACACACTACATTTTATTTTCATGAATACTTATTTATGTTTTATTTTGTTGCATTGTACCGTTTTATATCATGTAAAAGCTGAAAAGTGGGTCAATTTCAGTCTGAGAGTTATGATCTAAATATACAAATAATACTAAGCTAAATAAAAGCTTATAAAGCTTGTAAAAGCTACCGACCGTTCCTACATACTATGTACGAAAATATTTTTTGTGAGGCTTTCTACAAATATTACTTATTTATTTACTCACTCATTCATTAACTAAAACCAATGGTTACAAGAGTGAACTTGATGCATTAATACGAGTACTATTTATCATTCAATAGTTAATTATTTAATAAAGTAAAGAAACTTAAAATCTTTTGTTTAAAGTTAGTTTAGTTTAGTGATAATTAAATGTGTCCCTTCTATTACATATGGTGGTCTATGGCCAAACTCAATTGCTTTAAAATCAAACAACAATAATTACTGCAAGCTTTGTTTGTACGCCATGTTACTATTTGCGTGAAACTAGCCACTTTATAATCGCTTTTCAACGTTTATATATTAGTTTATTTATCACTAGCTGTGCCACGCAGTTTCACCCGTGTTTATTTGAGAACAATCTATTAAAAAACAAACAAACATAGCGTAATGTTATATAGCCGAAAGCCTTCCTCAATAAATGTACTGCTCAACGCGAAAATATTTTTTCAATTCGAACCAGTTGTTTCTGAGATTAGCACATTCAACCAAACAAACTCTACTGCTTTATAACATTCGTATAGAAGTATTGATTTAAAATTTGTTTATACATTTATAGATTAGGTTAGGTAAGTTAACCTAAATAAGGTTTTTAGTTTAATTAATATCTAAGGGCTTCTAGTGATACGAGGAACATTTAAGTGTACTAATTTGCAGCAAATACGCAATTTCATTTAATATTTTCCACAATAATATATGTTTATGATCCTTGCCATATGGTGGCAGGGTGTAGTTGCCCGCTCACTTATGAGGCGACCATCTTAGTCCTCGAGAGTAGCGCATCTGTGATCAATCTTGGATTGGAACCCTGTTTTATATGAAGATGCTTACAAATGTCGATGGGCAGCAGTAACTACTTACCTAGCATCAGATCGACTGTATGCTCATTTGCTACTTTAATCTGATAAAATAAAGGGCTCATTTTACCAACAAATTGATCCTTGTTACCTTTTTAATAAATGAATTTGAATTTGAATTAAGAATTTGAGAAAAAAATATCTAGTGAAAATTGACAAAATTTGCCCGACCTGGGATTGAACGACAAACATAATTCACCTTCGATACACGAGACAACTTTGACACAAAGCCCGTCGAATCAATATCGGAGGAATATTTTGTTTGTTTACTTATAATTCCTTCCTTATTATACCTTTTTTAGAAATTAAATATAGAAATCATCAAGCGATAGACTAAACTTCGGAATACGGTATCGTGTATGACTAAATTATAGTACCTTTAGATACACGCTAATCAGTTATTTAATAACAGCTGATGTTCGTGCGCGATCGGATAATAATGCCACAAAATACACGCTCGTTCAGTGTACAATATTATTATGTACTTATAACGATTTACTGTATTTGAGTAAGGGTATGCATCCAATCCACGTGACTATTTTAGGGGTACGCTTGGTTACAGGGAGGAGGGGTGAGGTTTAGGCTTCGTCGTAGTCAATATAGGGGATACTAGAAAGAAAAATCTCACGCTTTTTAAGCTATATTCAAATAAGGTGCGTAATTCGACGACCTGCGTGGCGGAGCGGTCACCAAACCGGTATGACACGTTCGATCCCCGGCCAACAGAAATGTGAATGATGAGTTTAGATTTCTGTTCTGGGTCTGGGTGTTTGTGTATTCGCCTTTGTGTGTTCATGGCACCCACGACACAGGAGACTGTGGGGCTATGAGTGTAGAAAGCATTTATCGTTTAACTTTAACTTTGTGTGCACAAAAAATATTAAATACTTTTTATGAAAATGTTTTGCTACGTGCACACTTGAGCAAAAAATAAATTGCAATAAATAAATAACCTATCCTCTTTTTTACTATTCTTTTATTTCTTCTTCGTTCATTTGTGCAATCATGTTCCGTGTATCAATTTTAAAAACAAAAAACTTAGGCTTTTTATTTATATTACAAAGCTACTTCAAAAGTGTTAGGAAAACACCATTCAGCAACAGGAAACGTATAGGAAATATATTATTCAAATGAACATTAATAATACCTACAATTTCCTTTCCAGCCTTGCAACTGGCCCTGTCGCCCCGTAGTCGCTCCCCGCGAAGACTGCTGGAGCAGCCTGGTCCCGAAGATCGAACGGGATGACGAGGCCCGGGAGCCATGGCGTCTGCCCGACCTGCGTCCACCGATACACTACTTGCATGACCGTGGTAAGGAATCATCACTATTGGCCATTGGCCTTGGCCCAGATCTTTCCTTGACGACATGCGTAGCGGAGTGGTCATCATACCGGTTTCGATTCCCGGTAAGACAGCTTACTGCATGATGATTCGGTTCTGGGTCTCGGTATTTTTGTTTTCGTTTTTTGTTACCATGGTACCCACAACACGGAAGAAAATCCTAGTTTGATGCTATTGGAGTAGAAAGGGTTTTTTAGTGCGTAAAAGGGCTTAAGGCATTGATAGACTTCACTTGCGTTCTGGTAAGAAGGGAGACATTCTGGCTTAGTTCTCAGGGGGCAACGCATTTGTGGCCATATTCAAGACTTGCGGCTTAGACTCTGATTCTATCTATCTCAAAGGCTGGTAGATACCAGCCTTTGAGAGTCCACTGGACATAGGCCTCCTCTAATTGCCGCCACTCCGACCGGTCCTGAGCTATTTGAATCCAGCGGTCGGGTCGGGGGGCGGTTTACACTTCTTTTGCCCAGATGTGGTCACCATTCGAGGACTCTACTACCCCATCGGTTATCTGCCCTACGAACGATTTACCCTGCCCATTGCCACTTCAGTTAACAAATTTTGAGAGCTATGTCGGTAACAAACAAATAACAAATAGACTGCAAGCTCGCTTGCTACTTCTTTAATATAAAAAAAAAACACAGTGATTTAACAATTCAAACCTTGACAATTATTTCTATAACATCTATTTCTGTAACGGACCCTAAAACAACTATTAAGGGATAATCCGCATGGGGTTGTTTTGTAAAGCGCCTATTAACTGGCACGTGGACTCTAAGTAAATCCTCAAGGATAAAATACGGTACCTGTATAATAAGGGTTAGTGTCAATGTGTGAGTTCATGTACTACCTATTCAGTTTAAAGGTGGAAGCGTTTATCGTATTCTTGTTTGAAAGATATCTAGAAGTATTATAGTAGGTACCTAATAAATACGCTTGTACCTAAAAGTACCTAAAAGTAGGTAGGCATTCAAAAATGTGTCGAACGGTGACACAATAATAAACAGATATACATATTACGACCATTATCAATGTTCCAGATTTTTTATTTATCATCTTAAACATCAACTTTTTTAATTGATGATGATTTAAACTAAACATCCCCGGATCTTCAATTATGTTTAAGCGGTGCAAAAACCCAAAAAATGCCGCCACTGCCCACTTGAATTTCTTTTTACCATCATTTCAGCCATCAAATATCCAATAATTGGTAGCCATTAAAACGTTTACATGACAAGGGTTTCACTTCCTTCCAACACTAGGTTCCTACTGACTAGGCGTCGCAATGGTCAAAAGTTTAATCAATAGGTATGAGTTGTGCATTCGTATGTTAAAATTGTATAAATTATTTTTTATTATAATACTAGCTGTGTTTCATCCGCGTTTATTAGAGAACAATCTATTCATAAAATAAACACAGTGTGATGCTATATATCGTAAAGCCTTCCTCGATAAATTTACTATTTAACACAAATTTCGATTTTTTCAATTCGAACCAGTAGTTCCGGAGATCAGCGCGTTCAACCAAACAAACTCTACCGCTTTATAATATTAGTACCTATAGATCCGATTAAAAGAACGAAGACTCAGCTGAGATTCTACATATTATTTATTGCTGCTCATGTAATTTAATAATTAACTAAATATCTAAACACATTGTAGATATAACGCAATTTACCAGAATTTATTTGCCATTTATGCTCATGTAAGTCAGCCTATATTTTTTGATCTAAGACTGCAACATAATTCTCCTAGTTGGATGACCTGTATTTATTATTATAACAATCGGATTGCTTTATTACTGTCGCCGAATTGCAAGAATGTTTAATCTATAATGCCATGAAAATTCCACAGAAATATATTTTACAATGTTCGATTGTTTACCTTCTAACTATGGGCAAGTTAAGCAACTGCTACATTTTTATGTATATGTTATTTTGTGTTTAAATAATGACAATACGACCGTTTAATGTTTTTTACAAGTGTGTTAAATATTAAGTGAGTCTGATTAATAAAAAATGTTCTCTTATTTTTTTAGAGAGAGATGGATGCGCTGCCTGCGTTGTTCCTCTGCCGCTTTTGCCTGCACCGACTCAAGCACCAGCACCGCACTAGCTCCATCTGTTGATAAATTTATGTAACAAAAACATAAACCATAGAACTCATGACCTTTGTAACTACTTCTAGTCACAAATAGATGGCGCTTTTTTAAATTAAGCGTTTTGCCATAACTTCCTGTGTTACCATTTATTAGTTTGATTTACCTCACGTTTCTTTTAAACCTAGTCATATTTTGAGATGTAGAAATAAAATCTGTAGATAATTTTAGACTATTAGAGTATAAATGAAAGCAATTTTAATGAATATAATTCATTTAAGATATCTGAATTAGAATCTCATAGACTTTTCCGTGTTCACTTGTTATTAATAACGCCGTATAATGTCAGTCTTGAATAGCACCACTCCTTCTCTTCCTGGGAATAGTGTAGGATACGATTAAGGGACAAAAACCTAGGACATGACAAGCAGCGTCAACTTGTGTAATATTACATTCAACTGCGGCCACTAATATGGATGCCAGATGAGATAACCATTAGCAAAAAAAACCATAGCTGAGACTTATGTCCTGCAATAAACCTAAAACCGGTGGATGGATGACTTCTTATTAATAAGCTTACGACCATTTGTCTGGATAGCACGCTAATAAATTACATATTAATAAAATGATATTATTGTAATATGTATGAATTTTAAATCAATTTGCAATCTGTACTTTCATTCTTACCTTATGACAAGTTAAGCAAGCTATCTTCAACATGTATAATTTAATTGTATGTCATAACAAAGCTTGTTTTTTATTGGAAATTCAATTATATAAATTATCTAGGTACTACCTTATTATTATAATTGTAAAATATTATGATATTTAGAAGCTATTAAAATTTATTGTAAATATATGACTCAATTTATAATTTAGCTAAGCAATAATAATTATTTTATTTATTTAATTAGAGGACTTTAATTATTTGTAGAAATGTAGAGAGAGCTCCTTTTCGAAATGTAATATTAAAAATTTTTGTTATATTTATCTGTGAAATGCCTGATATATGTTGTAATTTAAATACATATCATAATTTTATAGTAAGTACACATTAATAGTTGTGTATAGTCTGATAATGTAAACTTCGTGATGTTATTCTGTAATATTATAATAACTTCTTGTATGTAGAAAACAATGAACTTATTAATTACTAGTCGCACATTACGTCACTATAAAATAAATTACTTAAAATATGCAGCACTATTTTTTTTATAAACCCTTTTTACCTATTGATCTCAGTTCGAATTTCATTATTTCATTTTTAACCAACTTCGAAAAAGGATGAGGTTCTCAATTCGTCTGTATTTTTCATTGTGTCAATTTCATCATGTTATCATGGTATCATGACGTATTGATATGAACAGTAATAAATTTTAATAGTCCTATCGACAAAATAAGATTTTACACGTTCGCTTCTTAAGGATATAAAATTTTTGCTAAAGCGTCATTGTTACTTTTTTGAATATATTATTATTTAGGATTTGAAATATTGAATTATTTAGAATTGCATTATATACCTATTTAAGTATTAAGCTCTTCCATTCGTGGCTCGTTGGTCTAGGGGTATGATTCTCGCTTCGGGTGCGAGAGGTCCCGGGTTCAAATCCCGGACGAGCCCAAGATTTCGTTTTAGAAGTACTTTGTTTAGAACATTTTATTTTTCAGATATAAGATTTAAACTATGATTAAATACAGACATTATAAACTATAAACCCCACATTAGGAAAAAAATAACGACAATAATTTTTGTATTAATATAAAATAATATTTTGCTTTTTAATTCGTAATCTCGATATCAAGATCATCCATTCAAGTAACGGAAGTATTATTTTTTTTCTATATTTTTATTTTCAATAAATCTAAACTAAATTTTAGACGCCACTCAAAATTATTTTGTTTCAAAATCTAAAATAGTATGAAGTATCATATTTTAAAACGGTTTATAAAGGTTAAAAGTTATAATATATAATCGACTTGCATAATTTATAGAACGTGGCTGTATATTTGTGATTTCAAGTTTTTCGACTACTCATAGACAATAAAATAACTTGGCAACACTGGCACTCAATGTCACCTGTCGTCGTGAATTCATAAACGTCAAATATAGTTGTCTATGTCTTTTCCTGTTAAAATATTATCTTGAGAGGTTGGTTTCGTGTTTCTAAAATCTGTTTTAATCGCTAAAAATACAAAGTTGTAAGCGGAATCCTAGGACAATGTTAGAGATTACAGTGCATCCTTTTAATATCTGTGTTTATTTTGATAGAACCGTGAAAACCTTTTCTGTAATAAAATGATAACCTCAGTGTATGCAATTTGTGAAAGACCGCTCTGTGTTTCAGTAACAAAATGGGTCGTTATTCTCGGGAGCCTGACAATCCAGCTAAGTCATGCAAGGCGCGTGGCTCAAACCTACGTGTTCATTTCAAGGTACGCTTACTTATCTTTAATTCATTTTCATACTTACACATGGTTTGTTTACGCCGATAAAACTCACATCGCGCATGTTATTATAGTTTAACGATATTCTTAAAACTAAACTTACGTTACAAAGCTTTTATTTGTATCTTAGCAGCGAATAATTATTGATACAACACTAATTACAAGCTAAGCAACAAATTAAAAACTAAGGTAGATTGTTCAAATGTTATACTATTTGTATATTTTCAATTTTCTACTGTCTTTGGTTTATGAACTTATTTCAAAATTTGAACCTGCCAAGTCAACAAAACCATTTTAAATTATTAAAGCGTCTTTTCAATTTTAGAACACATATGAAACGGCAATGGCCATTAGGAAGTTACCTCTCCGTCGCGCCGTCCGTTACCTGAAGAACGTTGTAGACCAGAGAGAGTGCATTCCGTTCCGTCGTTTCAACGGCGGCGTGGGCCGTTGCGCGCAGGCCAAGCAGTTTGGGACCACACAGGGTCGCTGGCCCAAGAAATCCGCAGAGTTCCTCTTACAACTGTTGAGGAACGCTGAATCCAATGCTGACTACAAAGGACTGGATGTCGACAGGCTGGTTATTGATCACATTCAGGTATGTTGGTGTACTTGATGTTATTTATTTAAAGATTCAATGTATTCAGTATTTTGATGCCAAAATACCGAATTTAATAAAATAGTTAAGTTCATAATTTCATGTTCTGTCATTACACTTATTTACATACGCAATCGTTATTCAGTTGAAGAATTGTATGAATTATATATTTTATCTTTTGTGGTCACGGGACCTTACTGTGAAATAAAAATGCAATAGGCTAACTATTCTCCAGATATTGTGCACAGAAGACGGAGGTATTTATGTTTATTTTTCATCTGCCTCTATCTCGTATTTGAATTGAAGATCTTTTGCAAGAATTTAATTTTCCAATTTCGAAAAAACCAGTGATTTGAAATTCACACAATGTATTTATGGTTTCTAAAATCTATGATGAGGCAAATTTACTAGGTAGTTAGCAATTAGTTTACAAGCTGAATTGGTGAGTGGGATGATGACACAAGTCTGTCTCTCACTAGGTATAGTCCGGTTCATAATTAGGTGTCCAAAATGTAAACAAAGGAGATGACCTATCAAAAAATATGTTTCAAATGGTAGTTTCTTATTTTTGACGATATTAAAGTTATACAACGATAATAAAATAATAATCTGACTAAATAAATATCAATTCACATTTTCCAATATTTATATTAACTCCGTCCGATTCGGACTATAGTGAACAAGTGAAAAATGAAAAATATGTTCTGCTAATTTACTAGCAAATATAATCGTTACTTTACTAGCTAAGAAGCTTACACATCAGTGAGAAGCAATATCAGAAGCCTTTTTTAAATAAAGTATTTACAATCTGTTAAGTATCTTCTGAAGTTGGCAGAACCAGTGTAGTTCGAGCAGGTTGTAGGGTTACCAACTGTACTATAATATAGTATTGTACTATTTTTCGGGTCTGCATACTATATACTATTGAACATAAAAACACAAAAATACTATATTTTCGGCACCAAAAATCTAAAAAATAGATTCCATATCCTAATTTTATAAATATGTCTTTAGATTAATTTTAAAAGAAGCCTGTTACTTCAAATTTTATGAATTTATTAAAATGTTTTATGCCTACCAGGGTATATCAATGCTGCACTTATTTCTAGCACGAAGAAGTTCTTGTGTGTCTCTTCATATGAGGGTGATTATCTTAATTCTGGGAAGAAGCAATGCATTTGTGAGTGACTTGAGATGCAACCCCTGACCTATATGAAGTTGCTTACAGATGTCCATGGGTAGCATTGATAATAGTATCATCATGTGGACTACATGCTCATTTGCTACTTCATGTGATAAAATTAAAGTAGCTGAAGAATATTTATTAGTAGCCAGTAAATTACCCAGCTAGTAACTAGTGAACTTACTCAAATGTCATTGAAGCTTCACTTGTATTTGACCTGACGCTCATTTCATTTTGAGTGTGATCAGATTAAAATTGGCTACCATATAGACTAGGCTGGATATTCAGTTCCAAGATTTCTACATTATTGTACAAGATATACTTACTCATATTAATCAAACAGGTCAATTTGTATGCTATACTTCATCTTCTTGTATAGAATGTACTAATGGTAATGTGATATTGAAAAGCCATTCTATGAGTACATTTTATGGAACAAATTTCTTTAAACTTATCCAAAATGTCTAAAAGTCTAACCTACCTGACTTAATCTTTCTTTATTGCCAGTTTTTGTAACAAATGTGGTGTATCAGGAGGTTTATCAATTTTAACCTCGTTCTCTGCATATTATATTAGGCTTTTACTTTCATCTTAATAAACAAGTTATGTGTGCTTATATATATTGCCTTTATGCTTGACAATGTGCACATATTGTACAGTATGTTTTCTAAAGGCAAATATTGATTTTGTGATAAACTATTTTAAAATGTCAGAGGAACAAATTTTCACTGGATGAAGTTTTTCACATACATATTTATATGTCACAGATTCATGAGGACATTACTTAAAATTTGTTATCACACTGTGAATTAGCTTTTTGTGCAAATTTATTATTGAACATTAATAATTAGTTTTTCATACCAGTACAAAATAAAATTACATTAATAAAATACATTATAACTGCTATAATTGGTATCCTATGTACTATATAGATATTCTTGCTAAGGTATCTATAATTTTATATTATCGGTGTATGTTTGTAAAAGTGCAGTATTAAATGAGCTTATTTGGGATTGATTACAGATGTCCATGGGCATCAGTGGCCACTTTCCATCAGGTGGACTGTGTGCTCATTTGCTACTTTAGTTATATATATAGTTATTATAAAAAAAAACTTTCCTAATGATACAAATTATGTTTGAATAAAGTTGTGTAATTATTGTCGTTAATTCTTACGCTTATGGTGCAATAATTGACATTAATAGGTACTTAATTCGACTGTTTTTATATGAATTGGACTTGGTTTACTAACATGAAGTGTTTTTGATAGAATTTAATATTCAAGTAATAATCAAATATTCCAGGTGAACCGCGCACCCTGCCTACGCAGGCGAACATACCGCGCCCACGGTCGTATCAACCCCTACATGTCCTCTCCCTGCCACATCGAGGTGTGTCTCAGCGAACGCGAAGACGCGGTCGCTCGCGCCGCCCCCACTGACGACGCGCCCGCTAAGAAGAAGCTGTCTAAAAAGAAGCTCGCGCGCCAAAAGGAGAAGATGATGAGGGAGTAATGTTTAAGGGTTAATAAATGACTTGCAACACGTTTTGGTTTTATTTGGTGGAATTTTGGAATGGGTTTTGTCAAGTTGTAGTAGGTACAACTTGCCACAGCAGCTGATATAGCCATCAAATCTAAACAGTAATATTATAATCTTCTTTCTTTCTAATTTATTTTTAATCGTCCATCATCGAGCCCTGTATTGTTAAATGTTATGAATAAATTATAACAGGGATTATGGGTAATTATATATTTTGATGGATTATTTACATCTGACTATATATAAAGCCCGGTGAATTACTTACAGAACAGAGGCTTAGTAATACCTATCCAAAAAAATAATAGACAGATTTTGATCCTTAGCTAGATATATTAGGTCCTAACTTTATTTCCGTGTGAATTTGAAATTGATGTTTTATATTCTATTATATCCTTTAAATCTGAAAATATTGATTAAGAGAAGGAAATCTTTAT
>DWNE01001061.1:0-23799 GCA_018249875.1 Cecropterus toxeus | reverse complement strand
GTGTGGGAGTTTCGGCGATTCCACATTCCATTCCTAGTAAACATCGACTCATCAGTCCACATGACGCGAGCGGCGACATTGAATCTGCACGATGTTTGTCTTGCAGCCATCGACATACGAGATGCGGCGACTTCTGTCTGCCGGCAGTAACGCCTGCATTTTATGAATGTGGTACGCCCGCTGCCGATCCCGACGCAGAATTCTGTGCACACTCGTGTGAGACACATGCGACCCGTGCCGATCGCGCATTACTCGAGCTACTACTAACCTAAGCGTGGATTCTGACACACGGCTTCCAAAACATTTTCCAACACACGTGCTCGCAGCATTCTTCCGGCACCTCCCTGCTGCGGTACAATCGGATGATTATCCAACACTCGGTACGCCCGAGTAATCACACGATTATGACCGTTGGATGGCGAGCGTTAGAGTACCTCTGGATGTACAGATGCAGAGCTTGCTGTGCATTCCCACGTGCTTTACCATAACACATTAGCATTTCCCCGTATACACGAGCACTGAACTGCATTTTGCAAAAAATAAATAACAATAAAAACACTAACAACACAAAACTGAAGAAACAACAAGTAATAATAAACAATAGTTCACACACGATTAACACGAAACCGAAATTTGCAGAGCATCCGTCTTCCGCAAGCGAAAAGCACGAACAGTGACAATTTTTCAAATTTTAAATAATATCCGAACTATCAACGAAAACCGCCAATACGCCGCCGCGAGACGAGTTACTACTACCCTCGCTTAGTAGTAACTCGTCTCGCGGCGGCACAGATCCAATTATATTCAGATATGACATAACCTATGCCTTAAACTGTAATGAATTCAATTGCTGTTTTACTTGTCCACTCTTTGTTTTGTAATTTTATTAAAATACCAAATTAGGTACATTACAAACATTATTTATTTAAGTTTAAATTAGACTGGTTTACTTCAAGAGACTTAAATACTTTAAATTCAAATTAAAATTTCGTAAAATAACAACATACAACATTAAAAAAAAATATATATATAAAGCTGTTATACTTATAATATCAATCATAACTATTGATATTCTTATCACAGAAACTAACTCATCATGAGTTCATGACCTACGGAGAACAAGTACTTTATTATCTACATTGTCTTATCTAGTCATTGTTTACTCTGTGTGCGGCGGTATTCCCGCTTTTCGGCAAAGGACTAAGGAGCCGCACCGCGCTGTATGTGTGAGTGTACTGTGTACGTGGAATGGATTTTTGCATGATACTTAAGTACCTACATCATTTCTTTAATGATGTTTCTCTTAAGTTTGCTTCTGAAACAAATACGTTAAAATGTTAATCATTATTTGTGATTTATTTTTATTTGCCCTAAATAAATGAAGAATTTTTAAATCATTACACAAAAATAAACAAAAGATTAGGTATTTAGTATTTTTTCGAATAATGTATTTAGTTATTTGCGTTAAAATGTTTGAATTAGGTATTGAATGTTTTTTGAAAACCTAGTTCCTAAATTGGTCATTGACCGAACGTCGAACAGCTGATAGCGAATTCATAACATTATTTTAATCTATTGCTGGTTTTCGTGAAATTAAAAAATATGAGTGTTTTTTTAATATTCATGTTGGATTGTGCAGTAGTATTATACTATCAAAATCTGTAGAAAAAATGCATAAAAAATTGGAAAAACCGTGAAAAAAGCGATGAAAAATTCCAACGCCATACGCATCAGAATCGTGTCAGGAATCCATATTTTTAATATTCGGTACGTCATTTACACCCTTCTAAAAATAAATATGTATTGTAATATTTACTTTGACTAAACTATTTCCACGAAAACTTATTTAAAGCGTTCAATTAAATGTATCATTATAAAAACATTGTAAGCAGTCGGGTTTCGTTAAAGTATTTAGTTCAATCCGAAAATCCCTACCGACAAATCCCCACCAGTGGAATTGTTATTTTTTCTTCCAAAAATCCCCACTAATAAAACTAACTCAACTTAGTGGGGATTTCTGGAAATATACCTAACAATCCCCACCAGATTTTATAGTTTCAAAATTAATAAGGAATCGTTAATCGTTTAATTAGATCTTTAGGTAATCATATCAATATTATATGTATATTACTTATATTATAAATTGTTTACATTGAAATGGTAATTAAAAATATTTACAACAATTGACTAGACACATACAAAAAATATAGGAACATTTTAGATCTTCGTAAATTTATCTCAGATATTTTTCGGAAAAAATGAGATAAATGACACGCGGTAACCATTTAAAGATCTAATTAAAAGATTAACGATTTTTTTTATTAATTTTGAAAGTATAAAATTTCGTGGGGATTGTTAAGTATTTTTCAAGGATCACCAGAATTAGTGGGGATTTTTGGAAGAAAAAATAACAATCCCCACTGTTGGGGATTCGTCGGTGGGGCTTTCTGGAATAAATCAAATATTTTTAATGTTACCAGTTAAATGTTACAAACGACCAAGCAAGGAGAGCCCTATTTGAGGTTGTATTTGCCCTCCAATACCCAATCGAAACCGAGACCCACTGCGCGTCAGGCCAGTATGGTGACCGCTCCGCCACGCGGGTCGTCTTGGGAGGCACCACTTACCAACAGATGGATTGCAAGCTCAATTGTAACTTCAGTCTAAAAATTGCATTTACACAAACACAATCACCCATTTATAGTAATATAGACACACAGATTAAATGATAATAACCTGTTGTTCACTGTCTATATCATTGTAAAATTTATATTAATAGGAAACAACACAAAATACCGCCGAACTTATGAACTATATATAAAGTGTATAAAGCATTTTGTATTCAGTTCAATAATTCTTATCTGTCCATATTCCTTATCTACATTATTTAAAATAATTTGTCAACTGAGTCGAATAGGATACGATGGGTCAGTATTGTTAAAGTAATATCCAGAAGTAGGTTTGATGGCCATAAATAAATAAAACTTTTTACAGGATTTGAATTTATTTATTGGATAAATTATATAGCACACTAATGTACATTCACTTTATTACACTTTTGTAACTTTCGGAATACAAGTGGGCAGAGTCTTACACTGGTATCGAAAGAATGATCAATGTTATGATTGTTCCTTCCTATTTATAATTAACGTCGCAGGTATTAAAAAAACTGTCATAAAGTCAATACAATACCCACCAAAAACATTCTGTAAAAAAAACTAACCAAGTCTCGATGGAGCTGCTAGTTTATCTCTAAACAGTAATGAAATCTAGACAACGTCGTGCCAAGTCTAAGGTTCCTTACTGCGATTTCTTTATTATTATAGTTAATGTTGTGTGACTTGGCCGTTGATTTGTACCTACTAACGTATTAATAATGTTGAGCCTTAAGTATGATCCAGTAAATGTTGAGACTCAATACGCGGACACATGCGACAAACTTTTATTCTTTAAATTTCTTAAAAACTATGCATTCGCTAATAACATTCATATTAACATAGATTTTATAAGTATAATATGCTGTAGTTTCTTATTAAGTTAATAAATGGGTATTGTCTCTTGTACCGGCGGATACAATTCCTTTTGTATGGACCGGCTCTGCAGTATCCCCAGAGAGTGAGGCACGGTTGATTTCTTGATACATATTTCAGTGTGAGACATATTGCAGTGTAGGTAGCAAACATGGCGCACGTAGTTTGTATCAAATATGCAATGAATTCGCGGTGTGCCAGCTCATTCCAGGACACCTCGAGGGAGGGATTGCAAATCTTCAGGACACGTTAAGCGACTAATCTTAGTATAGCAGGAGCATCGCGTGATTAGTCGTATTTCTCGTAGGAACAGGTTCAGTAAAGTATACATAATCTACACTACATAGTCTTCACAAGTCTAATCTTTACAAGCCACTAGTTGTAAAGATTTTAAACTAATATGATTCCAGAGGTAGGTACCTCCATGAATTACGTAACATGTTTAGGACGAGGGGGGGGGGGAGGAGGGTTTCGATGACGTGTGACATTATGTGCCAAGAAGTAGGGAGGGGGCAAAATTTTGTGACGTCACATGTCAAAATATCTATGTAAGCATTAAATATTACATTATATATGTGTGCACATGAAATTTGAACTCCATAAAAACTATAATAATATACTTTTTTATTTTATTTTTATTGCATAATAATAAAAATGTATATAAATATAATTTTGGTTAAGTGCAGCTCTACTTAGAAACTTCCTTGACTAAAAGTTTATCAAGTGCGAGTAAATAAACTTCACACTCCATTTAAAACTTTCTTTTTTTTCGTATGTTTCCTCGTGATGTTTTCCTTTACATCGACAAAATTTACTCCTATTACGTCTATTTAAAAAATCTGAGGACTCGTGCTAACAACTCAATGCAAAAGACACTTGTATACAAGTAGACAAAATACAGTACTTACAGGTGAACCGAAGTTGTGTCCGATCTCGTGTGCCAACGTGACGTGGGACACAGCGGGCGGCACGTGCTTCCCGTAATTGAGGAGCGTCACTATACCAGTGTTCAGAGACTTCATGCTGCCCCGGTAATGCTAGAGTAAAATTGAAACAGTTAAACTAAGAAATTACTGACGTAGACATGAGTCGACCATCTTAGTTCTTAGTAGCAACGCATTTGGAATTCAGTGGGAGGTTCTTTTCCATATACATTTTGTGACAAATGTCTTTGGACATAATCACTTACTAGACTGGGTCGACTGCTTTACATATGTGATAAAAAATATGCTTGTTATATTATATATTGGTTTCCTACTCGTAAATTATAGGTGAGTAAGAGGCAAATATAATTGCATTCATTTTGACTCACTGAAGCAAGTTATTTGAACAAAGATTTTTCTGCAATAATTACACAAAGTGATATGTACTAATAGTCTAATATCACATTGGTGTTATACTATTTGATTAGTAATAATGTTACCTACTCAAGGTTTTGAGCTTCTATGAGCTATTAAAGCAACAAATTAACCATAGAATGTTATTGAGATGTTTAAGTTGTTTTAATAATAACGCATTCTACACTCATAGCCCCATACTAGGATTTTCTCCTATGTCACGGATGCCATAAACACACACAAAGACGTTTACACAAAACACCCAGAGCCAGAACAGACATCTAAATTCATTATTCAGACATCTGTCCGGGCGGGATCGAACCCGGAACCCACTGTATGTCAGACTGGTATGATGACCGCTCCGCCACGCGGGTCGTCAAATTCAGACTTCTTTCAAAATTAATAAAAAAATTCGAGTAAATCACAACCTTTAGGGACCGACTTACCCCGTTCTTTTCGCAAACGCCTCCAGCGTTCTTCAAGTCGCCCGTCCACGCCAATCCCAAGGTACCCATTTCGAAATCTCTATACGTAAACATATAAGCTAGACAGAAAGCATCGTAGTCCTCCTCTGTGAATAAAATAAACAGAAATAAATATTCGTTTCATCGTTTACGTCTGACGTATTATTAACGGTCTTGGATATGTTTTGGCTCGCAATTTGTTCAAGAGCCATATAAATAGGTCAAGAGGTAAAGTATTCCAAAGTAATTACCCGAAAAAAGCTCCAAGTATTTCTCAACTCCATAATTGTTTGGAAATCGATAGGCAGGGTCTTTTAATGCGTCTAAAGTGTGCACTTTTATTCTTTTGATCATAAATGTTATGTTATCCGGTTTTCCGTCTTGGTTGAAATCTGAAAAAATAATTAACGAAACGTGAGTAAATTTGAGCAAAAGAGGCATATTACTACCCATTATAGTTAAATTATATATTGTCTCAAGCTTACCTGTAACTTTGTATATTGCATTAACTTTTTGTACGTGACGCGTCATCACCTCTATACACGCTTCCTCCGACCCGTACCTTTGGAAGAACATGTGATCAGCTTGTAAATATACCAAACATGTCGTTTTTCTGGGATCAACTGTTGCTCTTTTGTTGACATGTCTCCCATCGTCGGTGCCGTTTGCAGTCAGCACCGTGTAGCCTACCGGTTCCTTCTTAACGATATCCTTACTAACAGTAACTACACCAGCTTTAGTCTTTATCACTTCGACGTGGGTCTTTGGCTTCGGTCTCGATTCCTCTGAATCTAGTCGCACTTTAGTAATGAGGTTACTTTTATCGATTTTGGTTTTCGGCTTTCTCGTACTGAGCTTATCGAAAGGATCACTGTTGCTAGTGTAAGGGACATCTAAGTCTAAAGGTAGATCGGGGTTTTTCTTTGGCTCGTCGTCTTGCATTTCGTCTTCGGGTAGCCATCGCTTTTTTCGTCTGTTTATTTCGCTGCCTAAGTCTTCCGTGTAATTGTTGGTGGATATTTCTTTTACGTTTTGCTCGTCTGTATAATTAAAGAGTTCCCCTTTCTGACCGAGAGTGCCTTTGGTGTGGAGTAGATGCGACGCGCAGGGCCGTGCGTTATTGCTATCCTGCGGATGTTCGACGTCCGATCTCCTGTAGATAACGCTGTGCATGGATGGATGGTCTACATTGTACCGAGACAAAGGCTCCACGTAGTACTCCTCTGTGGACGTCCATATTGTGCCGTCAAAAAGACCGTCTGCAGTAATAATGCCATACACATGCGACGAGTCGTCATCTGTAAACAAAGGACATCCTTAAATTTAAAAGACTAATATTTTGTTTATAATATATAAGAGTAATTAGTTTAGTAAGAGTAATTAGTAGTAGCAAATTAATATGGATTTCAATAGAAGGCGGTAATTTTACTGGAACCCAATAACAGGTTCGTTAGAATTAAGAAGGTTGCCTCTTATGTGAGCCATTTAGTATCCATGTTGGAAAAAGGTGTGGCGGTGGTACCTCCCTGGTCAAACAAAACTGATTCTACCTTTTAAAACTGGGTTAATGGGATAATTGCTAGTGTCCACGAGTTGAGTAACCATTTATCATCACTTGGATTGCATGCTCATTCGCCACTTTAATCATATTAAAAATAAACGTATATACGCAGATAAGTTATAAAACACATTGTGAGTAAGTACTCTATTATGCCCTTTATACGCAATCAAGCTAAAGCGATGACTATCCCGAAATAAGCTTTGAAAGACAAACAAGCAGGGGACACTGAAATAAATGGCCGGCGATATTTTATGCAAACTAATTCGAGGTGCAAAGAGCCTCGGGACTCTGAATGAATTAAAATCACAACTTGCAGTCGCAATCGGAGGGATGGAAACCGCTCATAAATAACTGTAATTACAACCCCGCTATCCCCGGTGCTACCTTATTCATTTTATTGATAAACTAGCTTCTCATTCGTGGTTTCATTCGTCGGTTCGTACATTGATGAGTACAGGATGAATGTTCGAATGGACTTTCGTCTTATGCCGTACGTTTTATGGCGTAATGTTATGCCGACTTTCGACGTATATCTTCTTTATATATATGTTGATGTGAAACATATATAGGCGCAGGTATACCTGATTGTTGCCGTGGAAATGCTTGCATTTATTTTTTCGCCATCTGTTATACGTTTTCGGAACTATTAAGTATCGAATAAAACTAAGCGGGCTGCGGTTTTAGTATTACTTAGTGTGAGCTACCGTTCGTAGATGGCGTTATTTCCATTATGCTTTATATTTAGTTCCTATCGTAATCTTGTCGTTTATGCATATTACTTTTGTACAAGTAATATGCATAATTAACGATGTTCCATATCTGCCAGGCGTCCCGTGACGCCTATTTTATCTTTTATTGAAGTGTTGTCAGCAACAGAATGGGCTTACCATTACCATATTATTTTAAAAGTAGAAGTGGGAAACAATATCGAGCCAAATAAGTAATATTCGCTGTAAGTTCTTGGACATATAGGTAGCATATCTGAAACCATTTAATATTTGAATATAGATAAAAACGCAAAGTACCTAAACCTGAAAGTTACAGCGCAGGTGCTGAACAACAATGCTTATTCATAAAGGCATATAATTAGCGTTTCAGCTAATCTATGCTTTGTCCCTTTGTCTCTGCCTCTGACATAATAACGGATTTAATAGCTCAAGAGTTTGTAAATAATGAGGGAATAGGCACCATATCAGTAGCAGTGATAGCCTAATGGTTGAAACTTGGCCCTGTCAATCGAGGGTCCGCGGTTCGAATCCCACGCACGCACGCACCACTGATTTTTCTAAAATGATTTGCGTATTAAAATTTAATTATCACTGCTTTGAGGTGAAGGAAAACATCGAGAGAAAAACCTGCATATCTGAAAGTAATGTAATAAAAGAGTTATCAAAGGTGTGTGAAGTCTACCAGTTCGCACTTGGCCAGCACGGTGGACTATATCCTAAAGCTCTCTGATTTTGAGAGAAGACCCATGCCCATCAATGGGATAATAATGGGTTCTCTCAGATATCATAATTATCGTGAGGAGCAAAAGATCGACTGGTTGAATAAAAGCTTTATTGGAAATTAGGTTTTTTACAAACCATTTCAAAATTTCCGTCCACGAAACGTACTTAATACCTTTGATACAGAAACAAAAGACGCGAAGCGCACCCCCACGAAGACATTCTTTTTCGTTTGAATAGAAATTAAAACAAATGAGTTTGAGTAACCGCCGTGTGTAATATGACGAGTAGGGATGTGAAATTTCGGATCTAGATACAGCTATAGTAATAATAGTATACCGGATCCGGACACGGTTACGGATATGTAATTATTTCAAATTATCCGTTAGTTTCGGAAAGTTTTGGTTAGGGTTATTTTTTAATTTTAAACGCAAAATACAAATAGGTAATAATTTGGTTTCTTTGTTTTCATTTGTTATTACAATCAGTCGTATCAGTTATTATTATAGCTTATACTTATATAGATCGTAGCTTATCTATTTTAAGTATTTATTTAAAACTCAAAAAACATCTTGAAACATATCCGAAATTATACAAAACGTTTATATCGGATACGGTTACGGATATTTTTTTCATTTCGAATATCCGTTAGTTTCGGTTCCGTTTACGGAGCTCATCAACATCCCTGATGACGAGCCACCTCCCTTTTGTGATGGAGGTAACTCGTTTATCGCGAAAGATCTTTGTTTGAATTTTCAAAGAACACGGGGTGAAATACATTTGATATGGATGATTGATATGTAAATGTCTACTTTTGAGGTCTACTTTTATCGATATCTTCAGACAATCTATCTTGTTTGAAGGTTTCTAAGTAACTTTTTGCTTTTTTGGGTAATGTAAAATTCTTTGGTTCGATCTAGATTATTGTGGTATTTGCACATCTTGAGCCTACCATGGTTGTTCTTGTCACAGGCAAACTGCGTTCTGTGACCCTGTATCGCTACGTTCCCCCACGGCCATGCCCCTTTCATCAACATAAAAGAAAAGATTATATTATAAAAAAAAGTGGTACTTAAGTGTTAAAATACTTATTTTTATTGTGTGTTTTTATTTAATATCAGGACAACCTTAATTGTTTTTAATTTATCTTCCTTATACAATTTCCGAGATTCTCTGTTGATAACAAAGTTAAAATTGATTTTCAGCTGAACGTATGAGTTAGATGTGCCAGAGGTATAATGCGAGTGATGTGTTGTTTCTATTTATTCAAAAACATTCAAACTCCAAAGAAGCATACTCCATTAAACTTGTGAACTAATTTCATCAAAATTCACTTTGTCTCCGCCATACCAGATGGGTCGCACCTCGTAATTCCGTTTTATTAAGTTAGTCAGAGAATATAGAAGTTTCTTCAGCTCGTGTTTAATTTATTGTTTCAACGGCTTGGAAGTAAGGGTTAGGATACGACAAGCTCACACCTCTGTGATAAATGAAATCTGAGGCTTTGTGTTCACTTTGAACATGTGTTAATGAATATTTAACGGCTGAAAACGGCAAGAAAGTTTTATATAAAATTAGTTTTTTCCGCGGTTTTTCCTGCTTGAGTTGCGTTTTCCTTGTATATACTACTAAAATACCTTAGGTACTTTTTGCATGACAAACATTCTCACTTTTGCCTTTATAATATTGGTAAGATGTAACACTTGAAATATTAAAAGCGCGCATGACTCAGGGCTTACATAGATTTCAAATGGTCAGCGAATTAAGCAACGTTGGGCGCGGTCGGACGTTGGATGGGTAGCGTATATCAAATTGTTTCGCACTTGAAAATATTAGACACGGAATGGTCAATAGTTCGTACCCCATCTATCAATACGTATTGGAGTAACGTAGTGTAAGTGAGTTTCAGTTAACTTCCTTAATTATGGGAAGAATCTATAGTGTTTAAGTGAGGGACATAAAAAGGTTTCAGCCAGATTTCGAAGCATGAAAGGCGTGTAAAAGTCCGTATTTAAAAGTAAAGCGGTGTAAAAGAAAACAATTTAATTTGTGACGGCAAAGAGCAATTACGACAAGACTAAGATAAAGTCAGGAATGGCCATGTACGTGCGGCGCTATAAATCCTTCCGTTTGTAATTGTGTTTTTGAGAGAGCAGTAAATGGGCCCAGGGAATCTTATTTCAACAGATTTATAAAAGAATAAGGGTTTTATGAAACTCAACTCAAATAATTAATCCAATTGATTTCAAAATATGAAATGGTTTTGTTGGTATTGTAATAAAGTTATAAGGATATGAATTATATATTATGAATAAAATAGTACTCAGACAGAAAAAAACGCGATTTTTCGTCTTTAAAAGTATTCTACATTATAAATCGGAACCAACTTTACATTATCAAAAAAAATCATTATCTTTTACATATTTTTGTGTGATTATGACAATATGCACGCGTTTAGTACACCTTTCATTGGATAGATGTCATGTGGTAAAAAATATCGCAAGTTTATTATTTACTCGTAAACCTATTAAAGTTTCATGGAGATTGGATTTATTCAGTATTCTTTATGCAAGACTACGACTTGCATGTACAAATAGGCGAACATATGGACATATATATGCAGTGCGTGGCGGTGCGGTCACTATACCGGTCTGACAAGCAGTGGGTCGCGGGTTCGATCCCGGCCAGGCAGAAATATGAATGATGAGTTTCGATTTCTGTTCTGGGTCTGATGTTTGTTTATACGTCTATATGTCCATGGCACCCACGACACAGGAGAAAATCCTACTCTGGGGCTATGAGTGTAGAAAGCGAAAGAATGACAAGTAATTGAATGATTTACAGTATACCAACCTATATAGTGTAGGGTTCCTCATAAAACTATTAGCAAAAGTATAGGTAATAAACGAATCAAGTTTGGATAACCGCCAGAACGTTTCCGATAACTATGATAATAGGTACGAGGAAGTTCGATGAAGATTCGCATCGGGTATTAGAGAAGGTTGCATCAATTGGCGCAAACGACCTGCGCACGTGACCTGTTTCACCGACATTTCCTGGGTCTAGGGTTGTGGTAGAGAGACCCTATACGACAATAGGACAAGAAATATAGGTATTATTACCTTCAACCAATAGTAGATTTGCTCCTTTTAGATTTAACTTTTTTGATTAGTTACAGCACGAACTAAAATCAATAAACGCATGATCTTTAAGACTTAGAAAAGTTTATTTGTGATAAGAAGTAAAAACTTGCTAAAATATAGAAGAAATAAGAAAAGTAAATTAAAATCAATTTATTTTTCTTATTTGTTCAACAGCCATGAAATTGCTTTCGTTTTGTTCGTCCACATCTAAGAGTTAATCTTAGAAATGGCTGAACCAAGGATATCGAGTGATGTGAGTGACTTAATGCAACGAGTAATCAATGTAAGGTCAAATTGACCGTATGCGACAATAGCGGCGTTCATTCTGTTCAGGCCTTGCTCACATATACAACTTTTAGTCGAACAACTGTTTTGTTGTACCTTAAAAGTTGGAAATGTGTGTAGATCCTTATCAGACCAACAAAACAGTTGCTCAACTAAATTAAGAAACAACATCGAACACGTTTCGATAAACAGCTGTACAAATATCAAACAGTACAATGTGTAACGCTTAGATTAAACAGTCGATCCGCGACTGTTTAAAGATGACCGGTCAATAATAAAACTAGAAAAATAGTAAGTATCCACATAAATTCGATAATGACTGGATTGACACGCGCACTATTGTAGACTAAACAGATAGTCACAAAATCGTACAAGCACACGACTCGCAATTAACTATTTAACCAATATAAAAATTATATGAATGTGGTAGGCTTTAGTCGTCTAGGTAGTCTAAACTTCATAGGACTCATTGCTCTATAAACAATCTCCGAAATTAGTATCGCTGGAAACATACTCTACGTTTGTCTCGTCGCTAATTGAGTAAAATTTAATTTGTAAATATCTTGGTTTCCTGACAAAAATTGAGATATAGTACCGTGTTATCCGGTTTCATTCTGGCGGAGTCATATGGCGAAATAATAAAATAACAATATCTTTTATTACCGTTATACTAAAATTCTCTAGTCAAAATTGTCTAAATCTTCTAAGCTTTACATCTTCCATGACATAAATCTTCTAAATTAGACCCGAGCACGTGACGCCTGGAAGTGTTGCTCGGAATACACAAGCCGTAATCAAATTACACAGTGACTAATTTATTCATCGATATTAGGAGACGAGTTGCGTTTAATATGTCTAATTGGTAATAAGATACCGATGCTCCTGTGAGTTAGCACAAAGTTGAGTTCTCAGTTGTTTACAAGTGGATCGCGTAGGAATATTGGTTTACTCCTGTGTATCCCGGGATATGCAGGATGGCACGCTAGATTACATAGCCTCGTTGGATCACTAGAGTGGTAGTACCGTATCGAATCACGGTTCCACGATGCTCCAATCAACCCGATATAGATAACAATACATCAGAGAAACGAGAAACAATGGTATGGAGTTAGCTGGCACCCTGGATTAACACATAGGCTACGTTTTACTATGGGAAAATATCTAATTCCAATGGGAATATCGATGAAAATGAATTCGCAGATAATCTTTGACGAACTTTGTATATAACTTTTGAAGTAAAAATGGGTATAGTTATTATTTTTACTGTTGATACACAATTTATTTTCACCAATAAACCGCGGGTAATACCGCGGGGCACAGCTAGTATTATCTAAATATTAAGTCAGGCCGGAGACTCATATAACCGGACGCAATCGGCATTAAAGCATGCGTGGATGTCTTCAAGCCTCTTTATCTTAGAACGATTAGCTTGCTAGAAGCCATAAGTGACACGTCAAAAGAATTGCACCTAACGGATTTTAAAATTTGAATGAATATAACAGGCAAAGGTGGTCAATAATTTAGAATAAAATAAAAGTAAAAATAAAACAAAACACCATAAAATATTAAAACTAGGTAAACATAATTGTTTTTCAAAATACTGGTTGGTCAGATTTATCAGTGCAGATTAGAAATTTAAATAAAAAAAAAAATAAAAAAAATAAAGTTTAATTAGAAATAATTTAAGACTTAAAAAATCGTATGTGGTTAATTGTTGTATGAAATCTAAGTCAAAAATAAAAACACAGCTATATGTATGTTTTGACTACTCCCTAGAAATTAACTAATATTGTCACAATATTGTCACAGCCCTACGCACTTGGTAGGGATGGACAAATTGCGTAAACAAGACTGATGCCGCAAAGAGATTGCGTTAAGTTTTATTATTGTTTGTGGCTACTTGTCTTTCGGATGCTTAAAGTAAAGCAATAATTTCATACTAATTGCGTTTGTTGGAAGAAGACTGCTGATAAGAGCGCGGCAGAAAACATTAAGTCGTCCACTCGTTATTGATCAACTGCTGAGCATGGGTCTTTATTCAGAGTAAGAAAGTGGTCGATGACAACCTCTTTGGAAACCGAAAACTTAAATTTTCAGAGAATTTTAGAAAATTTTAAGAGAAAAGCAAATTAATCTCTAAAAGTGATTTCGCTATGAGGGTTTAAGATATTAATTCCTTTGTATGGGAAAAGAGGTCTCTTGCCCAAAATAATTTGGGAATACATGGTTTAGATCATAATTTATTAAGCTGGAAAGTGCGGATTTTTTTAACAGAACTCTTAGAGATGTGGCTTCCTCACGATGTTTTCTTAGCTTTCAAACTAAGTGATAATTAATTTGTGACAAGAAATGAAATGAAATGAAATATAAGCAAGCTATATAGATTCAACCAATTTGAGCTTATTAGGCAACTAAAGACGAGAGGAATTGGCAAGCTCCTTGTGTACCTTGAATTCCCAATCTAAATCCAGATTTTAAATCCACTAGGCTTTAAAAACCCTCTGGGATTTCACTTATCTTGAAAGCATTAAGAAAAACATTAACCTTATTCTCGCTTCATCGTATTTCTTGTTATAGTGAAGCTTAGTGCAGAAATATTCAACTTGAGAACGTGAACAGGTGCTAACAGCAGGGATAAACCTCAGTTCCAGCTTAATTTATGGATGTGAATACATTTTAAACTCAGTGCTCGCACTTACCCTTAAAAGCCGTAAGTAATATGCATGATTTCAAAATTATTACGCTTCTTAACACTAGTTTGAATAAATTATTCCGGTACAGGAATATTCAACATCGGTCATCTTCTAACCATTAATAGTGGAATACATAAAATCTATGTAGAAATATTGTTTGCAAATGCAAATTAATTTTGTAATTTGTGGTCCTGGAGAGTTATAGACTAAATATGTTGGAAGGAGGTCTATTCATTTACGGTGAAGTTCACAACTTTCTCTGCCATTCCAGTGTTTTTATGCTTTAACTTAAAGGGATAGGACAATTAAGATATATTACAGATATACGTACAATACCGTTCTAAGTTCTACGGTCTGTAAATCTATGATTTTCAGGAAAGATTTATGTTAACATGGAATTCTACAATTTCCACTGGGTTTTTTATATATTTTGCGAATAGATGTAGATATATTATGTCGATTCCTACTGAACCTACAGGAGAAGAGGCAGTTAATCCACATCGACATCACAAGACACGTCCCAAAAAGTTACTAAACTAAATAAACACTCGGATCTACTATCCCAAAAGCGCCAAAAGAAGTACAGCTTCTAATACCAAAATTGCTCCAAAAACGCAAAATAAGTATAGCTTCTAAAACCAAAAGCTATTATAACATCCATCTCCTCACTTAAACATTCACTGTGAGATAGTTTTAATAGAAATATTCAGCTCAAGAAGCGAGTACAGGTGCCAACAACAGGGATTTACTCACAACAGTTGCATACTAAAGTTACTTTCCATCATGTGTTACATAATTCATCCCTAATGTGGCTGTACCAGTTTACCTACTTAGAACATTACGCGCAGATGTTGCTGTAATAGAATTTAATTCGCGCTAATGTTATGCTTTATTAATGAAATAATGGTATTAGACTGTATCTGAATTATTATTACGCGAGGTGTGTTTTTATGATAATAGAAAATGGGAAAATATATATTTTCTTGATTGACCATGATCTACTCTATGAAGTTTGTGGAATATTTTTAGGGAAGTATTAAACAAAAAAGGTTTATTAAACATTTTATTTTAAAGATGAATCAAACGAAAAGGAAAAAGTACTACGCAATCGGAAGCAGTAAGTGTCGCCTATGGACATTTACAATACCAGGGAAATCACCAATACATCACAGACTTTCAAGAAGAGCTCTTTTTCGAATCGCTTTTTCTTCTTTTTAGATCTTTTAGCGTGCTCTATCATAGCGCTCCGAGAATAGCTCAAGAGGAAGTCCAGTTCATATAGCTCGCTCTTGGTAAAAAAGAGCGTGCAAACCAAACTGTGGTGGGCCACTATGACTCCAGTTGATGCAGATGAAACCTCATCGTACGGTGAGGCAAAAACAGATCAAACTTAATAAATTGTATTTTGCCGACGTGAGAGACATAATAAATATTTTATAACATTATTTATGTTGTTTTATTGTTTTATTCAATATTTTTTGGTATAAAAAGCGACTTAATTAATATCTTGTTTTCCTCACCTTCCAGCTTCCCCGAGTAGACCTGCGCTGTGTTGTAGGTGAGCGGGCCGGCCGACGAGTGGAACTGCACGCCGTCCGCGAACACCGAGCTGGGGTCCGGCCGAAGCACCAACCGGAACTCTCTGCACACAAACATATCCAACTTATTATCTTTAGGAATACGCTGCTGTATGGGTCTGCTTTAAAAAATAAGGAAATACCGTAGTCAATTTGCTTAGATGTATGTAGTAATAACGGTAGTAGGTGAAAATAATTTTATTATAGTGCAAATTTAATTGTTGCTTATATGCGTGACTGCACAATAAATGAGAAAATATAAAATGTAAAATATTTAATTAATTCTTATCCAATGCTCTCTTCAGTGATGAAACGAGATGTTATAATTAAATCTTATTTATTTCTGCTTAGAGATCATTTGTTAATTCCTTAATAAGTATTGAATTTTATGATGATAATTAAAAAAAACTTTTGTAATACAAACTTGTCAGACTTTCTGTAATACAAATTTGACATGCTGACAAGCTAACTGGCTAAATAGTCCCCGCACTAGAGATTTACAAGCTCAATCCGAAGCTCAATTTAGCTATTACATTCTAAGATAGTGTGAGCCAGCAAGTGATCCGTAGCGAAGACGCAAGTGGCTGCGGTCGGGACTGACAAATGGACATACGACCATTTGCGTTCCCGATGTGGTTACAAACTTCCACAAGATTGCATTGAGACAAACCAGTCAGATCTCAATCGCTCACTCCACTTTATTCGAGCTCGTGTAATCAGATCTGAAATTTCAACGGTTTTCTGCGAATGCAAGGGAAAACTGAACGAAAACTCAAGACGCGAAGTTTATGAGAGCATCGTTCGTGCGATCGTTCGATATTGGAGAACTTTTAACTAGACGTATAGGTGTATAAAAGTTGGGTAAGTTTAACTAGTGGAATAAAGTGGTCACGTGCTGCCAGTATATCAGAGTTACACAAGACAAGACTGATTTATGGCTATTACACCGCTGCTCTACATTTTAACACCTACAGGTTGAATTATTCCGCTAACAGCCTGTGTTATATTGCCAATCTATTCTAATGCCCTCTTAAAATAAATCGGCCAGCCGCTTCAATATGTACTTACTACAATTTTCCTTAGTCTTTGTTTATCTTGAAGAATATCAATGAAAGGATTTATTTCTTTTAATACTATTAGTACTACTATTAGTATATTTTCTTGTAACTTATCTTCTCCGTATTTTCTAGAGTAATCACCGTGATAATCATTCATAATATTTTTTTGTTGACGTACAGTAAGTGTCCAGATTGGACATTCATATTGTCCATCAATATGATTGGGAATGTTTTTTTTTGAGATTTAACAGACATTCAGTTAATTTTAATTATGTTTTGATAACTGACGATAAAATAAAGTAAATTATGCTAAAAGACTATTCGTTAACACAGCATGTTTGTAGTTTTCATACACTATTTTAGCACAAACTTCTCTAAAATCAACATTATTTCCAATAACACAAAGTTTGTGTGGTTTACGGTAATTGCGTTAGTTGTTGTACAAACTGAATAAGTTGAAACATATGTATATAATCCTTCTGAAATAAACTAAATGTATAATAGAAGTGTATGGGTCGCAAGTGGACTAAACCTGTAGGATTGGTCGGTGTATCATAATTAACACGTTACGTGCTGTAAGCAAAATGTATTTCAAGTTGTGCGCACTTGAAAAACAAAGGCCCAGTTTCATAGAAATAAATCATTGTCAATATGTAACTCACATGGTATGTTAAGCATTATGCCGGCCTGACAAGCCAATGTTTTCAGGTTCGATCCGCGGCAATATAAATGACATTATTGTATGGGACCTGGTATACCTATTTAAATTACTATTTTGAAAAAAAAAAAACATGGCGTCTCCGATCACAATGAGGGAGGTTTAGGTCATAGACTACCGCGCTGGCCAAGTCTGAATTAGTAGACTTCACAACTTTTGAAGACTGGTTTTCGGAAAATATTTTCATGATAATTAATTTTTAATACGTGCATAACTTTGGAAAATCTAAACTGCCTGGGAATCGCACCTTGGATCCATTGGTGAGAGACCGAAACTTTAATACTACTATTGAAAGGCCGAATCTGCCATTACCATTAGCATTAAAAGATAAATAAGATGATAATGAAGTTGGGATTTACCTGAACTACACTTTAGTTTTCCTAAAGTAAATTTAAGATCGTTTTAAAACAAAGGAAAAATCTGCAAAGCACGCACGTACACTCAATTTGCATCCATCATACGCCTATACTCATCATACCTCACTAAATATGAAACACGATCAATATCTAAAATCTGCCAACAATTGCCGCAGATTGCACGTAATGATATTACGATACTCAATGTCCTCTCGATTGACACAACTTCGTTATAGGAAAACACGAAATTCTATTCGGTGGTCATTGAAACACGAAATGCTGGCGTACATTTCGACGGTGGTAAAATTCCATTCGATTGTGTGGTTCAAATATGAAGCATCATTGCGAAACCAGACCTAATTCAAGCATATACATGTGTATGTATGTGTATATACAAGTATATTTATGCCATCCCCCGGCATTGGCGTATATTAGGAAGGGAAGAGTTATAGAATCCGGACCTGTATTTAGAATAGTCAGGGGAAAAAAAACAGGATCATCTTTCTGGGTTTTCCGTCGAACAATTGTAGAATCTATGGTGAAATTAGTAGATCTAAGGCAATGATGCATTTTAAAGAATATGATTGATTAATTATTTATCCACGAATAAGCGTCACAACAATATAAAATAAGGTTGTTGTAAACTTTTAAGACTACAAATTATAACCCGTTATATTAAATGAGTATAACTGAACCCAAACAGCTTTTTCTTTAATATTTGGTTAAATCTGTGAGCTACAATACATTTGCGTCATAATAATACCGCGACAGGAACATACTCCCTCAGTTCTGATCACGATATGGGGATGCAGATTACAGCACTAGTATTCAGTCCAGATCTAACAATGGGACGAAGTCGGATGGCTTACAGAGGTGTAACTCCACTTATTAAATGCAACCAAGGACAATGTATTGACACGGAAATAAAACGCTGCATTCTCCAATACCGCGTACGCCTCTAGTCCCCTCAGTCAGCCATTGAGCCGTATAATAACCAGTGTATAATAGACAGATGCGTAATACTATATGCAATACAGTGTATACTAATACATACTAGTGTGTAATAATATATGCATTTTGATTTTAATTTACAGTAACCCAAAATTGTTACCGACATACAAGTTCGTTTCCAGTGGTGATGACAGGACAAAAGAAAGTAAAGATACTTGAATTCAGGGGAAGTTCAGTGAAAATTTGTCTTAAAACACATTTGTTGATTTATATAGGTACTTAGTTGTTAATACTAAGGTATAGAACCCTACATGGTTTGCGTATGACAATACTTAGGTATTCACATCACCACATTTCGGTGGTGTGGTTGCCGGTTCACTTGCATATGGGGTTCCTTTTAGTCCATAGGAGTTGCAACGCGTCTGTGATTGACTTGAAATAGAACTCATATTTATTACTGAGTTGCTTACAAGTGCCCATATTGATGAGCGGCAGTAACTTACCATCAAATGGACTGCATGTTCCTTTGCTATTTCTATTTATTTTCTACCAATACCTTTTCTAAGCAATAGTTGAAAGTGTTTAGTAGGACGGTTACATATAAAGCGTTCTAACGTAGCAATCTACGCTAGTAGGACTATAAGCTAAGTAATTAGTTGTGATTATGTATATAATGATACATGAGACGAGAAAACTACGCAATTAAATTAATAAATGAACTCCACAAAATACAAGTTTCGAGAAATACGGCACCCCAAATTAATTACTTCGGTAATAAAATTTAAATTAATTAAAAAGTATAGAAATAGTTTGTCCTTCTTTCGTTTCTAAATTAATTAACAAGAAAAGCAGAACGTTGTACGCATTTAAAGTAAATTAGGGAAATCTAAAAAACTTGAAGAAGCAAAGGACCAAGCGAAAGCTAATGAGAGTAAATTATATTTAGGAATAAAAGAATCTTTATTGGGAAATGAATACTCACAAAGAAATGTTGCTTAATTGTCTTTTACAATGAATGGATATTAATGTAATGTAATTCGTAATTCTATTGAAAGTACGAGTATAAGACACATTATAATGAATCGCTGGGACTTTATCATTTTTTTATCAGGATTAAGTAGCAAACGAGCATGGAGTACACCTGACGGTAAGTGACAGTTACATGGATCGTGGTCACGGCTACCTTCGTACACCAAAAGACACCATACCGTACCAATGTCCCGGAGTTTATAAAGTAGACTGTAGCTGTCAAAAATCGCATATCGTGAGTACCCGTAACATATTAAGATTAGTTTAAGTTTGTGACTAAGTTGTACCACTAAATTGTAACATAACATTAATTGAGCATGTGTGTATGTAATGTTTGACTTCAGATAGGTCTTATGTAATGCTGATGTAATCTCATATGCAGGTGTTTTATCTCGATATGTGACTGTCCCCCTTCCACACTTTTACATCATAAGCAGTCAATTAGTGTTGATTTAATTATTGCACATCCAAATACTAGGCAAAGTTCGTTTTTTTAAGTCAAGCAAACCTGACTAAGCTTATTTCTGATATCAACTCGGACTTTTGGTTGCCGGCTCACTTACATATGTAGCGACCATCTTAGTTCCCGGGAGTGGCAATGATTATGTGATTGACTTAAGAGACCCTGTTATATATAAGGCACTTATAGATATCGATGGGCCCTACTTAACTACTTTAACTTAAAAAACATACCGTTATTTTCTCTTTTGAAACAAATTCATATAATAACATTTTGTGCACGGATCTGCGCTCGTGGCCTATGCTTGCTTCAGCTACAACTTTTTGCTTATGAATCACTCAATTTAGTGTTACACTCGAATTAAAAAATTGAGTATCATGTTAAAAACAAATCATATTTTCTCAATTTCCCCAGAAGCTTACATCAGTTGATAAATAAAAATATAAGAGTCGAGGAACATTTTTTTACCTGTAGAGGGTGTTAATTTTGATGTCCCCATTTAATAAATTGTTGATTCATTAGGGCAATATGAAAATTTCCGTCGAGGCACAAAGTATCTTTTTCATTATGAAATTGTTCATCGCGTCGAAATTTGCGATTCTGTTTGCCAATCGGGTTTCTAACTCAATTAACGTATTAATTACCTGGCAGTACAGAACCGTCCTGTCCGTAAGACAGTGTGAAATAGAGAAAATAATTGGATATTTTAAGTTCAAAGCTAATTTCAAAATATCTTAAGAATACGAAATCTAACGACGCTACACATTTAAGATTTTAGACTAATATTATATATTATGATTTTGAATTAATATTAACGAGGAAAATATTTTATTATGTTACAGGTGCTCACATTATGCAGTTCTTAAAATTATAAAGCTACAAATATAAAATCAAATTAAACAAGATTTGTCGAATAAATATTATTTCATTTGCTATTTATTCGAAAAATATTTAGAAATAAATGTATGCATGGAACAACGACGAATATCAATATTACAAGGTTTGACGAATAGAAAAATCATTTTATTACAAAACGTAATGAAAATCGCTTAATTTATTAAACAATTAAATTATTTACCTGCAAGTTATTACAAGATGCCAATTAAGTTAGTTATTACTACGATAATAATGACAATAAATTAATTTCTAAAACATACCTGAGGCTTTTTTATTTGAAACATGGAATCGCGAGACAACCCATAGGTAAAAGGTACTATTTAAGTAGTATGAATAAATATTACAGTCAAGTTCAGTAAGAAGTTTATTTCGGCATCAGCTAGGGACAAGTAACAAGATTAATGGCGGCTTTACTTTACTTTCTTTATTAGCAGAAAGCGATCGAAAAACCCCGATAAATTAATCCTCATATCTGATTAGGAAAACTTGGGCAAGTTGGTGGTAGATTCGCAATGTATAGATTTTCTCTCTCTCTGTACTTTTAGTTATTGTTTCAAAATAACGCGTGAATCTGTGTATTTATTGTGTTATTTAAATATTGAAAATAAAGTAATTATTACCTGCTTTTGACGCAAACTGGAAAAAATTAAAATATTTAATCATTGTTCAAATAAAAAAATAAAATGTATAAAAAATGTTTATAAATCGTAAAGGGTTCTTCCATTCACAAAAATGTTTATTTTTTGCCAGTAGGTATCGGTCACTTAAATAACGTTGACGCTACATGGACAACCCATAATTGTTCTACTGATGAGTAACAGTCTTATCTAAGAATGTTACGCGTTAGGCTTCTAGACTATCGTCTAGTTCAATATGTTAGACATAACCCGCATAACAGCTGAGGGATAAGGATTTGGCTGAAAAACAGCGCACAATTCACCTTATTAACCTTCATGTAATTAAAGTATTTTTTTATTATTATTACTAAACAAGTGCCTAGAATTTACACACCTTTGAGAACGTTTTCACGACCTCCAAGGTGTGTAGGTTTATGTTTTCCATCAATTCAAGCTTTAGACTACCACGGCTTACGTTAAAGACCGCTTGCAATCACCAGCGCCCAGCGACATGAACGTTTAATTTATGAACCTGAAAAATTCAAACCATTTGTCAGAAGTCATTTGAGCGACGGTTTAATAAAGCCAGTTTAAATAACTTGGAAGCGACAGCATAAATTAGGAACTTTTATTAGAAAACGGGCCCATATCCTCGCATCCATCCTCATTTGGGAGGGTTCAAAACTGAAAAGTCCGTAAGAAGTTGTTATGGAACGCAATTTCCCGAAGTCATTATTCATTTTTGGTAACAAACAGTTCGGCGGACACCAGCCAAACCCTGTTTCCTGACGAAATAGTACACGATATATAATTCTAAGGTTTTCTTTAAAATGGTACTCAGATTGGTCTTGAAAACATGAGATTATTTATTTAATTAATATTATTGATATTAGCTTCTTAACGCAGACTCCCACGCTTTGGTTAGTCCATGTTAACGTAGATCATAAACTCTTTGTGTGTGGAATTTTATACAAATCCGATCATTACTCTTAGTGTAGTTGTAGTAGCAATAACGTAAACGGAAATTGTTTTGACAAAACGTAAAACTCGTATCTATTAAGCGCAAAGTAGTTTTTGCGTGAAATGCATACATCCTCACAAACTTTTAATATTATACTAAACTTTATAATATTAGTAAAATTAATTACAATAATATTGAAGTAGAATAAAAACGGCCAAGTGCGAGTTGGGCACGACATAATTATAGCTTAGTGACAGTCAGACGGACAGCGTCCGTGAGTTCCGTTTTTAACTTTTGGGTATGGAGCCTTGAAAATAACACTGCATATAGACATCACATTCGTAGTGATGTTTAAATGATATGTCATGGAACCTACTTAAGCTGAAAGGTAAAGGTTGCGTAACGCGTGAACCACATTTAATTGTATTTGGACAGTCACATTGTGAGAATGTCAGATTATTCTCATAAGGTCAGCTTCTGAGTAGGTTATACGCATAGTCACCTGTCAAGTTGTATTTGTATATGAATAATATAAATTCTATTGTTTTACACATCGCTTCTATGCATGTACCTACAATATTAATTCCTAGCGTGAAGCAGTTCGTGCGTTTCGGTGGAAGGGTGTGGTTGCCGGCTCACTTTTTACCGACTTCCAAAAAGGAGGAGGTACTCAATTCGTCTGTTTTTTTTTTTTTTTTTTTTTTTTTTTTTTTT
>DWNE01001060.1:0-23800 GCA_018249875.1 Cecropterus toxeus | reverse complement strand
ACACCCTTCCACCGAAACGCATGAACTGCTTCACGCTAGAAATAGGTGTGGCGGTGGGACTTTCCCCGCCGGACTACATTTGTTCTACCACCTGGCAAAATGTATATATATTTAAAACTCTTTAAAATAATCTATAAATGAAAAGCGATATAAAGCGTGCTACGGAAGCATTGACCTTATTATTCACTAAAACGTTTATTATTCTAAAAAACCCCAATACATCACGCTTTGTTTTGATTTTGAAACCATCCAGATATGGAAGCCTTGTCTGAGGCCGACCACATCTATAAATATCAATAAGTTGTAACATTGCGAAGTTTACAAATAATGACTTTAAGACTTTAAGGATATAAATAATGATTTCAGAATTGTTAACGATGGAAACCTCTTTATACTTAATAAGCATGAGAGGCGCAGGAAACTATAAAGTTATTGGAGGAAAATATAGACGTCAAGTCATTGCCGTAAAAATAAATCGGTAATTCAATTCAAAAACACATATTCTTTAGTTTTTCTTGGCATCTTAGCCCCTACAGTCTACAACAATATTTTATAACTTTCTACTATTTTTGTGGAAGGTATCGAATTTTTAAATACCATTTTTGACTAATCAAAGTTCTGTCAGGATATCAGGACATGAATGCTAATCAGTCAGTCTCTACTATATTTATATTTACACAAAGGTTGTGCATATTCTTATATCCCTGTTCCGAAGGGCCACATGAGTTAGAAATCCCTTGCGAACTCAAACAAAAGCGTGCTCCAGTAAAATCCGCAACGGGAATTTCGTCGGGCATCAAGGACGGTTACGGCGACAAAATCGCGAGACATCCGTCCCGTGACAATGGTTTTCTCGCGAGACGATTTTACTCATCCTAGTTTAGTAGAACGTTATTTTGTTTCATTTTACCATCAGTTCGAGATCTATGGGAATTTTGTTACATCTTAAATTCTGTAATGTGCGATATGGTATTAAATAAAAAATAAATAGCATTTTTATATTCATAATCCTACACTAGAATCTTCTGTGTCGTAGATGCTAAGGACGCAGATGACTACACAAGCAGACGGACTTAACAGGAATCTAAATTTATTATTCAGATATCTGTTTGGCCAGGGATTGAACCCGTCCTCTGCATGTCAGACCGATATAATCACCAATTTATTATTGTTATTTCTTAAATTCAAATGTATTATGTGAATGTACATAATATTTCGCAAGTAACTTCTTATAGCAATTCGTATTTTGTATCCATCATGAATGCTACCCGTGAGGATAAAACATGAACGCGTCTGAAAGTAATTTTATTTTACCACGTGAATTACATCTTTAATTAATACTATTATAAGGCCGAAATAGAAATAGGAATGCCAATGCAAGGTAATGTGAATGGAATGAACCAGCCACACTGTGAGGGTGAGTCTGAATCTATTTTTCCAATATAAATAATTCAGGCTATAATACGCCTTGGCCAACATACTGGATTATATTTGTTTCGAATTTTTATTGGACTAGCTACTGCTGCTCAAGGTTATCTGTTATCAACCCCCTGAGGTTGGTTGCTTTGCTACCCTAAGGACTAAGTTGGAACGCCTTGGATAAGCATGACTCCCTTACTACACCCTTCAGAAGACAGCAGCGTATAAGACTGCTGTTATTAAACAGAAATAGGTGACGCATTACTTCCGAACATGAGATTAATATTTTCTAATAAACTTGTCATCGAAACAACTCATTTAATATTTCCAGAAAATTATCCAGTCAAGAACAAACTCTGCTACAATATTCTTGTGCGGAATTACCTGTTTTGTTCTCAACTTGTATATTAAACCGAAAATACTTTTAGAAAGACCGAACTTCGTTTCAAAACTTCATGAAAGCTTATAGAAACGCGAGTAACGGTATGCATTTTACTTTGCACTAAAAGAGTAAAAATTTACAAAAGCTAAACCGTGTTCTTTTATTTAGTGGCTATTTTCCCTGAAAAATGCACGTTAGTTCAACGTAAAATGTTTTTGAGTTCGCATCACAATGTATAAACTACTTACGTAGTTACGTGCTAACGCAGATAACTGCGGCAAAATTACAGTAACTGGTGGTACTACAGTATCTTAGCCAGGTGGTAGAAACAATGTAGTTCGTACGGGGAAGTACCACCGCCACACCTATTTCTAGCGTGAAACAGTTCTAACTTTGCCTGTTTAACTGTTATTAAGCAGAAATAGGTGTGGCCGTGGTGCTTTCAGCCTCGAACCACAAAGAGTCCTACCACTCTTGGGTGGATATACGGTCCGCGAGGCCGAGCGGTCACCATACCGGTCTGAGGCGCAGTGGGTCCCAGCTTCCATTCCCGGCCAGACAAAATATGAATGATGAGTTTAGATTTCTGTTCTGGGTCTGGGTGTTTGTGTATTCGTCTTTTTGTGTCCATGGCACCCACGACACAGGACAAAATCCTAGTATAGGGCTATGAGTGTAGAAAGCGTGTACAATTCTTGATAGTCCCAAGTTGACTAAAATTATCCGTGGTACTAGCGCTGTTATGCTTATTCTTGTTTATTAACAGCGAAGGCCTAAAGCAGGCCTATATTCGATATGTTTTTTTTAAGGGTGAATAATGGAACACGGAAAATTCCTTTAACATTTCCGATGTTGAAGATAAAATTGAAAGATAGCAACGGGTTAATTATCAACCGGATAGAAAATACAAAATTATATTGTAGATAATTTATGAAGAAATATTCATTTAATATTAAACGTTTAAAGTATTCGAGCAAAGTCGAGCCCATTTCAATTAATAATGGCGTCGTTCAACAAAAAGTAATTTGAATCTTTCAAGATGTCTTCTTACAATGACTTTCACCGGGTTCCCGTTTTTACGATCTCGAAAAGTTATTTTTCAGATTTTCATTAAACACCATAATTATTAGAATGTTTTAGCCATCTCTATAATGTAAAATTTATTTTCAGACTATTTTTTTAGAATTGTTGAAGGAAACAGATGTAATAAAATGTGCAGTAAAGTACACCGCATGGTATTTCTTTTTATCAGATTAAGCAGCAAACGAGCATGCAGACCACCTGATTGTAAATGGCGATGGCCCATGAATATCTGTACGCAACCTCATATAGAACAGAGGATGCATTTAAATAGATGCGATGCTACTTTCGCTGACTAAGATAGTCGCCTCATATATAAATGAACCGGCGACCACCGAAACGCTGGAACTGTGTGGCAGTGGTACCTTTCCGGTATAACTACACTAGTTCTAATACCTGGTAAGTGGATACTGCCAACGACAGTCATCAGAGGATCTACCAGAAGCCAAAGACTAAGATGGTCTTCTTATATGTCACAACATGCATGATAGAATCTTATTATCACTTATTACCTAGTCTGCCTGATATTAAGTACTAAGTACTATATGTTAATCGACTTCAAGTAGGTCTTCTTTCTGATGTTAAGTGATCCCTGTTCCATGCACATATATGTAATCAACCCAATACCGTTTTTACCGTAAGGGCACACGGGTCCAGTGCCCGTGGCAAAAAAGACTTGGGGGCGCCAAAACTAGATTGGGCAACCTTGTTATGTCAAGTTAGATATTGTCGTTTTTTGTTGTTTTTTTGGTCGTCAAAGTAGATATTGTCCTTTTTTTTGGTCGTCTAGTTACATGTTGTCATTATCTTCGGAGTTACAGCTCGTTGAAAATTTTGATTTTTTAAGTACCCCTTAATTTTTGTGACTACTTTATTTGATTACACGTGATCATTACACAGATCATAGTGACAAAAAATGTATAATTTAATTTCTTTTCATTCTAAAAGGGCCCCAAATTTTTGTGTGCCCAAGGGCCCCAACATAGTCTAAGTCGGCCCTGAATGAACCCCAGATAAGAGTAGTCTTCCCTGAGGTTGGCCACAGATTGCGTTGATTCTGCAGATAATTAAGTTGGAACGCTTGAATAAGCATGTATTCTTAAAACACCATTCAAACAAAGCACTGCGGCGTTAAACACTGCTGTTATAAACCAAAAATAGGTGTGGCAGTGTATACGGAATCGAATTACAAAGAGTTTTAATAAATTTAAACTAGTAACATCGTTAAAAAAACATGAAAACAAAAAACCCGACTGCTTAAAACGATATTTTGTTCGTAATGATATATTTCTTATTAACGTTTTATATAACTTTTTGTAAAATATGGTTAAGTAAAAGTATTATAGGTCATATATTCAAATTGGTCTATTTACTAGCTTTCATTTCATACCCATATCGTGATTGTAAAAAATTGTCCCTTTTCCCCCTTTTCCCGTATTTGAAGGCACCATTTTTAAAAATCATATAACCCATGTCACTATACAAACTGAGACGATTGTATTGATATATTATACGTCACAATCCGTCAAGCCGTTTGAGCTTTAGCGCGTACCAAAGAAATGGACATACATATATACATACGCTCGAAAAAAATTACACTTCTTCTGAGGCAGTCGGATGAAAATTGTTTTTACGGAAACAAAAGTAAAAGGTAAAAGGTGTTTACGGAATCAAATTAGGGAGGATTTTACTATCTAAAGAAAGTGTTGTACTTTATCTATCATCCATTTCGTTAATCTCCGGTCATGAACGAGTCAAGGAAGTTGCAACTTGAGGGATAGCGCGACAAAGTTGCTATTTCTTGGCAGTTTGCCAACTCGTGTGATTTAATTTTGTAGTTCTCCCCATGGAGATTGAGTTACGGAGTGTAGTAGGGTGCGTATGAGATCAGCGATGCTGAGATCTATATAAAATGTACATAATAAATAGTCTATTTCTATGTCGTCTAACCAATATTGTCCCGCTGCTAGGCACGGTTATTCTCTGAGTGGTTTGGATCATAATCCATCGAGCTGGCTAAATGCAGATTTGACACACCCTTGAGATCTTTTTTTTTAGAAAAATCTCAGGTGTGTGGGTTTCTGCATGATGTTCTTACTTTACGGTGAAGTAGTGATAATTAATTTCTGATGTGAACATAATTTTAGAAGAGCGGTGGTGCGAGCCTGGGATTCGAACCTCGCACCCTCGATTAAGAGGCCGGGTTTCAATCCGTGCAACTCAGTGCTTCAGGAAAAAAATGTATATTTGGTGCTCCCAATATATGATTTTAATATGATATTATTGCGGAATTGATACATTTTAATATGTTACGTGTACTCACGATATGCGGTCTTGAATGTCTTTTTTGATGAGTTTAGATTTCTGTTCTGGGTCTGGGTGTTTGTGTATTCGTGTTTGTGTGTCCATGGCACCCACGACACAGGAGAAAATCCTAGTGTGGGGCTATGAGTGTAGAAGGCGTGTGAAGGCGTGTTTTTACCGATATATCGTCCCAGTTACATGGATTGTGGTCACGGCGAAACCCAGTAGTTAAAAGAATCCCTTGACGCAATTATAAAACATAAACATTAATTCTACACTCATAACTGAACACTAGGATTTCCTCCTGTGTCGTGGGTGTCATTGACACACACAGACAAATAAATAAACAGAGACCCAGAACAGAAATCTAAACAAATCATTCACATTTCTGTCTGGCGGGGGATCGAACCCGGGACCCGCTGCGTGTCAGACCGGTATGGTGACCGCTCCGCCACGCCGGACGTCGATTCGATTACATCAAACGGTCCCATAACTTAACATTGAATGGATCCCCTACGAATGGTAACCTTTTCAACACCCCTACACATTAGAACTCACGTTTGAAGTACGTAATTTGACGTGCGGGCGAGGCCATTACAAGTTCTAACGCCGTTTTTAACGATCGAAGTATTTTAGGTTGTATGATATGACGTTCTAAAATCTTCATTCTTGAACTTCATTCTTCGGTGTGTACATTTTGGTAGTTTGACCCTTAAGAAATAATAAAGGAAAGAAAAATGTACTCTGAAGTAATGCTCTGCTAGTGGTTGTAGACTCCAACCCTGACAGCAAGTTTAAAATCATCGAATTATTTTAAAGCAAGTTCAATTTCAAACTACGATTACTAAACAATAAAATAGTAAAAAAACAATAGAGGCAGCGATTTGGACTCTTTGTTTTACCTGTAATATACATATTTCTTTTCGTTCTTTAAATAAATATTTTGATTGTTTAGTTGTAGGATATTTATTTGTATATATTGTACGTAGTTAACTATAGTTATTATTTTGTAAATATACAACACTGTAATAAAATAGTAGTATCTACCTATATAAATAACTAATTATTTACTTATAACCATCAAACAATCCATTAATACGTAAAAGTAAACAACAGTAAATCAAGCGTTTTCCGACGATAATATATGAATTGCGTCCGTGAATAGTCATTTATTCTCCGTTAATACCATAATTATTTGCATAACAATGGAATTGATGATGCACGATTTTCAGTCCAAAAGAAACCCCCACTTCCAGGCTGAACTTTACCCTCGTCACCAAAACCAGAAGCTGTAAAACTGATAAAGCCGAAAGTACACACAATTCGAAATTGCTATACCTACTGTACTTTAATGGTGTGTGTGGTGACAGCTCGGTGAAGAACGTACAAGTGCCTGTTATTCCCTGTAGCTCTGGGATTAGAACAGGTCTACGGTTCCCTTGACTGCGAGGCGACTAGATTGGGCTTCCGGGATTATCGACGGCACGAGTGAGCGCTCGAACTATCTAGCCAAGCGACCGTGCAGGGATGTATGGTTGCATATCGTCGTAAAGACCAGACGGTGTGGTGGGCCCAGCCACTCTCCTTGTGTAGGGGCCTGATGGTGGAACGCGCACAGATGGACACAACCAACAGAACACGTCGGACACAACCAACAAAACACATCCTAGGTCTTCTGACCGAGGATGTGTTCTGTTGGTTGTGTCCGACAATATACATATTAGATCATTTAAAAAATTGGTAATTCTACGGAAATCGTCGTTAAGTCAACGAAGAAAAGCTTTTATTGCATAGTAGGCATAAAAGCAATGGAATAATCCACAAAACCTTGATCCGTTCTAATCCTGAGCGTAGGACTTTCCACGAATTGGATAAATTCAATTTGAGCTCAATATCTTGTAATGGAGTTACGAATTCTAGGTACAAATTAGTGTCTAGTCTGTATTCGTCTGTTCTAGAGAACCCCTATAAAGTACTATCTTTGATTTTATTGTTTATTTATGTACGAAAAGATATGTATTACTTTATTCAAAAGTTAGCTACACGAATGTAGAAATGACTTAGAAGAGTCTCTTTTTGATAACATTAATGATAAAGCTGCGAATAAAGATTGGTTTACTTTAATCGACTTTTTCTGTTATAAATAACATACCTAATTCCCTAAAGTTATCTATTACGCACATCCCAGTTCCGTTTAATAACTCGGCGGGCTAATTTCGCTCATAAATTCCCCATAAAATGTATAAACGCGATCATCCCTTTGAATTTTATTCATCCATAATGCAGATAAACGACCCCATTCCATGAATAACCCGGATAACGTAAGTGTGGTTATTTATTCATAGCTTTGTTTTTTCGGTCAATCGCAGGTAAAATTCATTTTGTGTTCAAATAACAAATGTATAAATTTAATCATAAGCGTATTTCTGTTCCACAGCTGAATACTGATCTAATCTGATTTCATTTTTTTATTATTTTTACGGATTGAATTACAATAAATAAATGATCTCATTAGGTGACATTCTACAATGCTAGCCTAGACTACATTTGTGGACAACACCACTGTCAGTTCTAAGGGGAGGCTCAACCCCTACACCATTATCAGTCCATATCTAAAAATATGATTAAAGATAATTACTTCAAAACTCGAATCCTATTTCGATTCCATTACAAATCTGATTGCAGCAGGGTTTACTAACCGTCAGGCGTAGGTACTGGTTTTCTCCCCGCCACCGCAGTGTAGCCATGACCACCATCCATGTAACTGGGTCGAAATATCGGCAAAAAGAAATTTAAAAAAATCGCATATCATGAGTACCCGTACCATATAAAAAATATATGTGACGAATAGATAAAATTACAACTTCGACTGCCCTCATTAAAAAACATTTTTCATTTGACAACCATCGCAAAGCCTTCATCGTCTTGTCCGTCACAAAAACTTTATTAAAGTCCGTGTAGACTTAGAAGTTCAAATTTATGAGAGTATTCCTGTTTGAAAAAAGTTTTTATGTCCAAAAAGTTACTTTTTCGTCGGTTTAATTTACTCCAATACGGGTTACTTTTTAGTAAAGTAATAAAAATCGCTGTTTTGTTTTCGACATTATACCAGAAACCCTTTGTACACCCTCACATTATTTCTTTAAAGTTTTTATTTTTATTTTATATGTTTCATATTTAATTTAAGGCATATTCTATTCAAAACGCCATTAATATAACCAATAAACACTTCACACCCATAGCCGATATTAGAATTTCAATTGTGTTAGGTGTCAAAAACATACACAAGAACATACACATTCAACCTGACGGGAAACTTATTGAACGGGGATATTTCATTAAATTTATCATTAATAGCCTATCCAGGATATTTGATTCTGCGCAGATTCAATTTTCAGACAGTACACACTCGAATGTCGCGCCAGAGAAATTTTCTTGATACTTTGCGTTTGAAATACTTCCAGTTACCGCCCTCTGTTGATATAACTAAACTCTAAATATGTTGCAAATCAAAAAGCTCATGTGTAACAATATAGTTTATAGATTGTCCAATAGATGTCGCTTATACTAAAAAATATGAGTCTTACATAAAGTAAAATCCTTAATAATCTTTTGTATGTATTAAAATTAAATACAATACATTCAAGAATTTAAACTTTAATAATACATATTCATCGTTTACTCAGCTTATAATATTTTTTAACGATTCGTAAAAGTAAAGTAACCATGCAATCAACCCCTAAATTGCCCTTTCAGTACTCATTCGTTCAAATATTGACGTCAGCTGTGACGTCTTTTGTAAGTTTCATTCACTTACGTTTCTTCTGTTCAGTGTTTTCAGTTTGGTTATGTTGAAAATCAATGATAATCAAAGAAACTGAAATGTTTAATTGTAAGGGAAGTTTTCAATAAGTAAACGAAAGCTTCTTATCTAGTTTAAATGGATTTAGACGACGCGGCCTGTGATTATGGAGAAAATAACATTCCTATATGGCAAGAACCTCGGTGCGAGCCCTTGGGAGCGCCTAAGGAAAACCTTTGTGACGAAACGCCACCAGAACAAGTCTCCGGAGACAGGATACACGCGTTGGAAGAAGAACAGGAGATATTATCGTCTTCTGTATTTTCACTGACATCTCATCTCGCGCAAGTTGAGTTCCGTTTACGACAGATTCTCAAGGCTCCACCTGAAGAAAAGGATGCTATGCTACAGGAATTGGAAGAGTTCACATCACGCGGAGTACCTGATTCCCGAGCCTCACCACAGGGAAGTTCCGGGGATCAGAATTGTGCCGAATGTGTCGAATTGGAACGAAAAATACACAACCAAAGAACACGACAGTCACATTTCATTGAGAGGCTAAAAACGCAGTTAAAAGAGATAGAAAGATACGCAGCAGATCCGAAATGCGAGGACGGTAAGCACAGAACGTTGATAGATCATTTACGACATGAGATAGACAGAAGTATTGAAGAAGGATGTCATCAACCTCTAACTGCTGATGAGTTAAGACATCAGATCGATTGCGCGGTCCGCCAGTACACGGACAGACAGCTTTCCAAAGAAGAAATAATCTCGAAACTCCAAGCCCATATAGATGATATGCAAAAGTTTATAAAACTGATGAAAAATGAAGAACTGAGTAAAGGAAATTCAAACCAAAAGCCAGAAAGTAAAAAAGTTGGGCGCTCAGAAACATTTGAAAAGAACTTTAATAGAAGTAAAGTTAATGACGACCTTAAGACAGAAACTATTAATTTAATGAGAAAAGCTTCAACATTAATACAAATTTTTACTGTATCACAGTTTGGTTGCTCGCCCAACACTAGAAGGCATGAGAGAAAATCTTCAACCATCGTTACACATTGGGGTAATCTCCGTGCTAAGCTAGAAATGTCTATAGATGCAGTACTTCACCTCGTATCACGAGACAGGTCAAGCCACAACTTTGTAGACAGTTATGACAGTGAATCTGAAGAGGGAGGCATAATTATAAGTGATGCACCCCTCACAACTGCCGTCCGGAGACATTTGGCTGTCAACTTAAGGGATCTACTCCAACATGGACTAACAGGACCGGAATCTGCTTCCCTCGTTCCTATTATTGGCTGCTTCCCGGTCCGTAGATCCTCTTCATCACGTTCTATGCATGTTTGGGAATTGATCCTCCATTACTATGACCTTAATGATGGTGATAGATTTAATTCTACACCGGCTAGGAAGTTGAGTCAGAGTTTTAACCTGGATATTGTGGGAGGAACAGCTATCACTAATAAGCAAAGTCTGTTGAGTGCAATTGGTAGTATTTTAGCTTCACATATGCCTTACAAAAGAAGTTACGATGCACATTTCAAAGCATTTGTTTGTGCGGCATTAAATAATCACAAACTTGTGATATGGCTGAACATAATGCTAAAATGCAGATCATTAATTGATTCCTACTACTCCTCAACAAGCTACATTGTCAACACTGGGTTCCAAGATGCCTTGCAGAGCCTAGATCGGTTGACCCCATACAATTTTGAGTTGCCGGTAGATCTTGCCGTAAAACAATTCCAAAATATCAAAGATGTATTTATGTAATAAGTGTAATTTTCTACATAATCAGGAATAATGCCTTCCAATGTAGCTATGCATTTCTTATGATAGTTATTATTACCTATCTAGTCCATTTTGTAATATAACACATTGTGTATATAGCAAGTGATGATACATTCCAATATTTATGTACAAATTAATTTATATCATATTTTTGTTGGCCTATGTTAAGTATTTCTCAATAGTTTAAAGAGCCTCGTAAAGTATATATCATTTTTTGTGATTCCTACATTTAGTATGTGCAAAAATACTTATTTAAAATGTGTAGCAAAAGTATGTATATCAGTATTTACAATAGATATACTCTTTTTGATCTGACTGAAAGCTCTCTTGCGTAATTTGAAAGTATTAAACACTTGTAAGATGTTAGTTTTAAATTTGAATAGGCGAGTCATGAAACTACCAAAGAGTAACCAAATGTATCATAGAATAAATATTGTATGCTAATTATAATATAGTTGAAGAATCAGCAAATATTTGTTTCATTTTGATATATTTTTTTCTTTTATCAGGCTGAATTAACAGGCGGGCATGGACTGCATGCCCGTCTGCTTAACCTAATGATAGCGATAACTACCTAGTGGTAACTACCTACCTACAAGTGGTACTAATGTATTGGTTGCCAGCTCACTTTTATATGATTCGACCACCACAGTCCTCGGGAGTAGCAAAGCATTTGTGATAGACTTCATATAGAACCCCTGTTTTATAAGAAGTTGCTTACAAATGTCCATGGGCTGCAGTAGCTACTTACAATCAGTTGAGCTGCTTGTTTGTTTGCCACTTCATATTTATAAAAAAAAAAACATCTGTAAGCAACTTCCACCCAAACGCAAGAACTGTTTCACGTTAGAAATAGGGTGTGACGGTGGTACCACCCCAGTCGAACTACGCTGGTTTTACCACCTGATGATGATAATTTTTTGAAGTACATACACACTACTTGATCTTTGGAACTAGAAAGAAAGTAAAAATGTGTTTGTAAATCATAATAGCATATTTTGTGTAAATTTGTTTTATCGACATTGCAAACTTTCGCATTAATAATATTAATAACTACTTTACTTATAGTCTCCCATATGGCAGATACATCTATTTTGAACACACCATGATTAATGATGATGGCTTTAATTTATAAAACTGAGGTGTTATTATTTTCAATGGCTTCATTGATGTTAATTAAGTTGTGTTGCACTTATAGGCAGGCACATCTGAATAGTTCTTGGCTTTAGTTAGCTGCTTAAAATTCGCAACATGTTAATTTCTTTTTGTATTAACTAACATATCTTATCAATAAATATCGTATAATCTCAAATTTTTAATTAATGCGCAGCTGGTTCGGTAGCGGCCTAAATAGTCAGGGGTTCATAGTTTAGGCAATACTTTTATTATTATGCTAAAATCGATCATATACTCAACATATTCACTGATCTATCACCAATATTTAATTATAAGGGATTTTATGTGTTCATAGCAATTCACTGAACAATGACAAACTATTTCAAAACAACTTTCCGAAAGGAAGGTTATCGATTCTAATTATATATGATCCTTATTATCTTTAATTTAGAGTGACAAGACAAAGTTATTTTAAGATGAACGTCTTCGATTTTGAGATGAACGAACGAAGTTAAAGTTTATATGGACAGGAAAATAAAATCAGTCACATAAAAAGATCTTTTACATTTTATTTAAATAAATAATACATACATACACAATGAAAAACAAACATAGTTTTACAAACAAAATACGTATATACAGTAAGAGTGGAGACACTACTTTAAATTGTTGATATTGTACTGTGAAAGTTGTAAAAGAGGTATGAACTTTATTATAAAAATAATAGCACCAAAACTTTGGAAATGGATTTACTGTGTAAACATGATTATGACAATAAAAACGAATAGTTAAAAACAATCGAATTTTCATTAAAATTATTACTATTATATCTTTTTCGTAGTTAAATTATTACAGACAAGACTTTTTACAATTGGCACAGATGAAATGGTAAATGCAAATATACGCTTTAAAAATCCATATTTCAAAAACAATACTGAACAATTGACTTTTCAAACAAAATAATTTCAAATAAATCACATTTGTAACACATCCACTCAACTACTTGTACGTAGTACATACGTACATAACAATGTTTCCATTATAAAATTGTATTATACAAATGGAGTAGGAAATTGTACATTACATAATTTTAGCGTCATTCAATATTTAATCTAGATATAAAATATAGTGAAAGTATTTATAGTATGCTGCAGATATTCATTCTTCGCAATACTTATATTGATGACAGTTTTGTGATTATCATAATATCCTTACTGATTTGCCTTTAAAAAAAATCTAACTGAATTATTAACCAATTGGTAAAAATCGTATCTATACCAACTTTAACTCTGACTACCAACTGAAATCCAGTAACAACAAGTCAATGGCCAGAGTTAGGACCAATCTTATACGACCATCTTGTATGACCAATCTATGGAACTCTCTCTCGCTTGAAACTTATGTCAATGTACAATTCCCCATTGGGCTCCAACTAGTTACAATCCTAGTGGTCTACTTAGGACCCAACATGTCTTCAGGCTTGACCCATTGGTCGAATTGTTCCGCTGTGAGGATGCCTAGCTTGATAGCCGTGTCTTTCAGCGTACCGCCCTCCTTATGCGCTGTCTTTGCTATTTGAGCGGCCTGAAATGAGAAAGTTACATTTTACGTATATTAAAAATCGGCCAAGTGCGAGTCAGAGTCGCGCTCAAAGAGTTCTGTACCATTACCTATATAAAACAGCAAAAAGAAACAGTTTTGTTGTATGGCAGCCCCCCTTATTGTTTTAAGCTGTTTATAGTATTTGTTCTCATAGAAGCAACAGAAACACATGATCTGTGACAATTTCAACTGTCTAGTCTAGATATCATGTTCATGAGATACAGCCTGTTGTCAGACTGACAGACAGTGGAGTCTTAGTAATAGGGTTCCATGTTGACCCTTTGGGTACAGAATTCTAAAAATGTTAAATAATATTAAATAATAACTGCTTTTCTATGTCGCTCTATTATTTTGAAATGTATTGAGAACATTGTTATTATCTTCATGTGACATATCAAATTTGTCCATGACTAAATTTATGCCATCGAATTATATATGTAGTATGCACAAAAAAAAGGATGCACAAAGGACGTCTACTTGCGACTTGTATTGAATAAAAGTCTTATTTATTATTTCAGAATTCAAAATTATTTATCATTATTAGAGTCTGTTTAGCTAAGAATATGGAGAACCATTTGAATGCAGGACAAGTTTGGAGATAATAAATTATAGAACTTTTTTAGCTTAACTGCAATGCTACGAATCCTGTATTATATCAGTTTGAACTGCAGTTTCTACAGTTCAGGCCTCAAGAGTGTAATTAAATAGACGTACTAATAAATAGCATTGCAATCTGGTCATCAATAGGAGAAACGCATGTGTCGCTAGTGAAAGGTATTTTGAATTGTTGTTGACTGGCGACATTTTCTATATAAAGCCAAACCTATCAGATGCTACCTGATTGTTAGTCATCATCGCTATCACTAGAATAGTCGCCAATGCCTCGCCGGCTTTAAGGCTAGCTCTTATATCACCTTTCTTAAAGAACCCCATGACATATCATTCCGAGAATACTAAGGAATTACAATGACATACACTTTAATTAAAAACAAATTGACATTACCTTATCGTAACCAATGTGAGGGTTGAGTGCCGTAACTAACATGAGCGACTCCCGCATAATCTTGCTTATCTGGGCCGTGTTTGCTTTAATGCCCACTGCACAGTTCTTGTTGAACGCCTGACATCCGTCACCTGAAAGTATAATTTGGGGGTTATTTGGACCTAGCCTCATTAACTTTTCTGTCAGAATGAAAATAATGTAAGCCAATTATACCAACTTTGTCTTTCAAATGTATATGTCTGGAATATTAAGTTTATTTTTTGTTCTTTTGATACTGCTTAACTAATGCTAGGAAATGCTAGGAAAGTTTTATTATTAAATCTTAAATACCTAATCCCATAGCATGATATAAACAAATAAAATCTAGCCTTAACATACAAACAGTTTTATCATATCCTATGGAATATGATAAAACAGTAGATTTTTTGCAATGATTAAACAGACAAATTCATTTGGCGACAATTGGCGAATTTACACATTTGCGCTTATAGGCTAGCCTATTCAAATTATTTTGCCTATAAAAACGTCTTCAACATTTTATTATTATTTCGAATTTGTGGACGAAGGCTAATAAAAATATTATATTTGGTTGAACCTACTTAGACTACCTGTAAATCCGCCACTGGAAACAACAAAAAATAATAATTAAAAAAATCAATTACCAATCAAGCGTATAGATCTCAGTACATTGGCGACCATCATCGGTTTGAACACGTTGAGCTCGAAGTGTCCGTTGCTGCCGCCGACGGTGCACGCCACGTGGTTGCCCATCACCTGCGCGGCCAGCATCGTCATCGCCTCACACTGCGTCGGGTTCACCTTGCCTGGTAGTTAAAGTGACTATTGATTATTTTTTTAATATAATTAGGTTATAGTAAGGTTAAATTTCGTTATTAATTTATAAATTTTTAATGGATAAATAAAGTTCAATCATATTTCACCGGGTAGGGTATGCAATGTTAAGCTCTAGCAAGAAACTATTTTTTCTATGAATGCAATTACAATATTAAATATGAAATAATAATACAAAACTAACAGATTTACAAATTAATACACACTGGATAACATTATAGTAGGGTAAACTAGTAAACAAGTACTTTCGTTCTTATTTTTCGTTCCTAATGTAAGGTGAAAAGAGCGAATACTATAACAGCTTGAATTCCATATTACAAAATGGACAAAATAAAGGAAACAACGCGAGTATGATCCGTAGGCGTATGTATGACTACTAATGTCTTCTTGCTTTGGTTATGATAAATTAAATAGTCCCTTCAACCAGCACAATCTGTGCTCATGCCTTCTGCTGCGACATCAACTCGACTAATCACAAAACACAATAATCACAGAATATGTGTCAGGCTTGAGTCAGTTGTACAAATAGACTCATGCACAACTATTGGACATTAAGGATAACATGCAGACAACTCCATGCAAGGCGTTTTTATGTTTAAAATTTCAAACCAAGGCAAGTTTAATATTACCCTGTCAGACTGAAAACATCCCCTAGGTCCACAAATCATTCGCTTCAAATATTACTCACTTTGCGCTGCAAGCGACAGCGATGACCCTTGCGTATTTCCGATCTTATAAGGTCAACTATTACAGTGCGTTTGTAGCAAAATTTGTTGAAATTTGTTCAAAATTTGAAATGCCACTTTAAGCTAATGTTTCATGGGCCTTGGCTTAGTGTACATTTGTGATCTGTACAACACAATGAAGACTTCAATAATCTCACCAGGCATAATAGAAGACCCGGGTTCATTCTCAGGCAGCAACAACTCAGCAAGACCACACCGAGGCCCAGAGGCCAGCAAGCGGATGTCGTTGGCTATCTTCATCAGGGAGACGGCGATAGTGTTGAGCGCACCAGAAACTTCCACCATCGCGTCGTGGCACGCCAGGGCCTCGAACTTGTTCGGAGCCGTTTCGAAAGGGATGCCTGGAAAGAAGTTATGGTAATTAGAATACATAATCATAAAAACGTGTCTCTATAAGTAAACTCCTGATTTTTATGATAAAGTTGAATACAACAGTTCCTGATCGGTTTTCATCTCTTGAGGGACGTATGACTGTACCCCTACAACTTTTGGTGTCTGTGACGACATGCAGCCACACATGCCGTCGTCCTTCTTAGGGTTGCTGACTGGGCGGTCGAGCTTCCACTGTTGCCGCCCGCAACCCCAGAAGCCCCTTTCTAGACGTCTTACGACAGGCAGGGGATACCGTAGCCGTATTCTACTCCCCAGCTACAGGCGAAAACTGGTGCGTAACCTATCGACTGAATTGTCCAAGGGTTTTTTTTTCGACATCCAACGATACAATTTTTCTCAACATCCTTTTTTAATTTTAACATCCTCATTGTTCCAACGAATCTTTCGCAACAGCGAACAGTCGCTGGATGGCATGCGAGGGTCACCTCGTACTGACCGGTGAGCTTGGCGATTTCGGCGGCGCACTTCTCCGCGAAGCCGATGCGGGTGTTGAGGCCGGTGCCGACGGCGGTGCCGCCCAGCGCCAGGTAGTGCAGCCGCGGCAGCGTGCCGCACACGCGCTCGATGCCGTATGTCAGCTGCGTCGCGTACCCGCTGAACTCCTGCCCGAGCGTCAGCGGCACCGCGTCCATCAGGTGGGTCCTGCGGGGATGGGACGTGGGCCATTATGTAGCTTGAGGCATCGTGTGTCTAACATTCGCAACTCAAGCACGCGATCAGTTTAGAAAAGAAATACTTTTGGGTTTTCTGATGTGCGTTTCAGAAATTAATTTAAAGAAAGAAAAACATAGTGAGGAACCTTATATACCTGGAAGTTCTATCTACCAAATAGCATTTGATTAGTGCAATGAACTAGGCACCACACTTTCTTTCTAAGAGAAGACCAAAGCCAAGCAGTGGAAGAGTAATAGATTAATGAAGAAACAAAAATTATATTACATGATTGCCTTTTACATTTTTAAGTTACTCTAAAATCAAAAAGAATGTGATAATTTGACTCAGGAAACATTACCAGTACCTACTGCACCAAATTCTATCTAACACAGCATTGCTAAACACTAGTGTATTCTGATTTGAAGAGTTTCTGATGTAACGGACACATAAATACTTGAGGCATTTTAATTTTATTTCCAAGGATAACAATGCAACTGTCATTCAAGGTTTCTAATCTTATCTGGGTCAGCCTTATTCAAAATACTTGTATATTGTATATTGTGTTATACAAATTAAACTTAGTTAAAACATGCAACTAACCTGCCAATCTTGATAATCTTATCGAACTCCTTCGACTTTGCCTGAAGAGTATCCCTAAGGGTAACCAGGCCAGGCATGAGCCGATCCCGGAGCTCCATTGCCACTGCAATGTGCATCGCCGTTGGATACGTGTCGTTGGAGCTCTGGGATTTATTCACGTGATCGTTTGGGTGCACTGGGTCTTTGCTGCCCAGCTTTCCGCCTAAGATCTGGATCGCGCGGTTGGAGATTACCTGGGAATTACAAGGACTGTTATTTATCATATAGTTATTATATTATTACATTGCATATTGAAAGTAGTAGAATCCTGTGTGGTTCGACTTTGGAAGCACCATCGCCACATCTATTTCCGCCCAATAATAGCAATATTAAGCACTGCAATGTTCATGATTGTCATACTTATCTGAGGCATTGCAATCTGGTCGCAAATGTAGTAACGCATGTGTGACCAATTACAGGTAAGACTTTGATAATTAAAATTGATTGCATGCTTGTTTGCTACTTTCATATTATAAAAAATATATAATTTTAAAATGATACAACACTTCCACTGCAGGAGAAGCTTCGCAACATCTATCGCTACTACAAGCAGGACTTTGGAGCATTCTCTAACAGATAATAATAAGACATAATGCTTGGAGTTGATTAAGAAAGAAGAAAGAAATAGTTTCTCCATAATGCGTACACACCCACACTGTTAAAGACATAGTAATAATATACCAACAAATTACATTAGACACGCGTGTGGTATTAACTATATCTATAGGTGGAATACTTGGTAACATCGGCGAGCTGTATGTTCGTTAGTTAGATTCCGTAAAGCCTCTTAAATTTCATGAGCCAATAGTTATAACATTAGAATTTTACTGTTTAAATTTACATATATATATCTTGACCTTTATGTTTTTACATTTGGATAAATTCATTATTTGATTTGCTATTATAAATAAACATTTACCTCATTAGTATTCATGTTAGACTGAGTGCCGGATCCAGTCTGCCAGATGACAAGAGGAAAGTGACCCTCCCTGTACAGCTTGCCGGAGATGACGTCATCACACGCCTGGATTATAGCGTCAGCTGGAATTATGAAATATATACATTATAAATCAACCCCATCATGTATAGTAACATCAAATTCATTTTTATTACGGGGAGTGACCACCGCCACACCAGTTTCTAGCGTGAAGTTGTTCTTGCGTTTCGTTGTAGGTGGTGGAAGGTGGAAGTAGTGTGGTTGCCAGCTAGCTTATATATGAAGCGACCTTCTTAGTCCTCAGGAGCAGCAACGGATCTGCGATTGACTTCAGATAGAAATCCTGTTCAATATGAAGTTGCATACAGATGTCCATGGTCGACAGTAACTTACTATCGGGTGGACTGCATGTTTGTTTGCTACTTTAATCTGTAAAAAAAATCGGGTTGATCGATTTGTAACTAAAAAAAAAATAGACTAAAATCACCCTAAACTGTACCCATGGGTCTCCTTTCAGAATGAGATGATTTAAGGATTTCATCAAGATTCATCTTTATTTTAGTTAGTGTACATTATGTACACTAACCAAAATGAAGATGAATCTCTTAGTGTTCGACTCGAATGGCAGGACAACCACACCAAGTTCTGCTTTATGACAGCAGTGTCGAGCGTTACTGTGTTCTAATTTAGAGGGTGTGGTAAGGACATACTTATACGAGGCGTTCCAACTTAGTTCTTAATGGTAACAAATCAATTATCGAAACCAAGTTTTACGCATATTTCTGATATAAGTTATTGTCACTTACTTAGGATCTTCAAAATCCTATAGTAATAAAATCCAGAATTAAAATAATAACATTACCGATTTTTTTATCAAGTCCAAATTCGATGTTTACTTTCGCGGCAGCTTTCTTCAGTATGCCCATGGCCACGATAACTGGGTACTGAAATCAAACACAAAAGAATAAATTTACAAAGTGTAAACTTTTAAAAACTTTTCTTAGTCTTTCTTACATCATAAAGAAGAGAGTTGATGATGAATACTTTTTTAATAACTTCATGGATAACTAGCAAGATTATGATGAAATTTGGCAAACAGACAGTTTATGACCTTGAATGTAAGTCATAAATTGGTCTAACATCTTGGTCCTAGATAGAAAAAAGAGTGCTTTTTACCGCCTAGAACGTAAGCGAAGAAAACGGAGACACAGAAACGAACTAGTCTTGAATATAACTGGATCGTGAAATTCATACGATCCATTGTAAAGTACTTACAGCTCGTAAACAAAAGCAAATCGAGCATTTCTATCACGTAACGGTTGGCGAAATTACGTAGGAGTTAGTGAAAGTGTAACTTAACGTACTATCTGCTCTTGTTACCTTATACATTGGTAGTTTACTTTGATTAGTGTTCTGTTACGATTTTTTTGTACATTCCCGTTTGATATTTGTTTCAGGGAATTCCTGTACCGTTTTATAGATATTTCATTTATTTGTTGGTATGTGTGAGTTAAGTATATATACTAACTCGTAGGTACATTATTTAGCAAAAAAGAAAAACAATTTTGATGATATTAGGTAATTATAAATACTAAGAAAATAAATTCCCATATATACAACCCTTAAGAGTGGTGTTTTTCTTCCAAATTAAAATAGATAAATAGAGTACCTAAGCATAACTTTTGGTACAATAAAATAATTATATGAAGTTACGAAGTCATCGAGCAACAAACATAAAAAAAACAAGTCGCATTTTTCAAAGAAAAAGTATCGCCTTTTTGAAGTCTGTTTACAATAACATTGAGCGTGACCGCAAGACAAAAAAATCTTGAACAACGACTGACGTGTCCCGGTTACATTCGTTGTACAACTAACAAAGTGTAAATTGCATTTACAAGGTGCTTATAGAAAAAAACAATCTGCAGTTTTATAAATTACTTGGTGACATCTACGAGATTCCCTTGACGTTAATATATTCACATTTGGTAGGTTAACCGTCAATAGTAACAGTAATCGAGTAAATGTTTTTTACATGCGAAACGTCGTCCTATGTATATGTATGTTTTTGTTTAAAAATACTAAATATAAAAAAATATTTCTTACTTTCATAATAAACGTGAAAGTTTATTCGATAGATGTTTCACACAAAACCTATTTTACACAAAACCTGCTAATCGGATTTAGACGAAATTTGGCACACAGAAGACTTCACCGTGTGAAACAGGACCTAAATAAGTGAAGAGTCATAAAATACTACTTTCCACATAAAGATCTTGTAAGGTAAAACTATGGTTCAAAATCACAAAACAAACATAATACCATTTTTTTTAAAGTAACCAAGTAAAAAATGTCATTTGTAAACGGCACAGAGTACTCACCGGCATGCGCTCTTCAATACCCCCGATGGGGAAGTTCATTATCGAGCGGACCGTCTGCGCTCCATACAGCTTGTCGTCTGGGACATCTAGCTCCCCGAATGTGTCGCGTTCTTTCCTCTGAAAATATAAAACAAATATTTAGAAATATAAGTTTGGCGAAACTTTTAGAAAAAAATTATTTTAAGTAATGTGAAGAGCCGTAGAGCATCTTTTTCTCGTGTGTTGTGTGTGCCATAGACATACACATAACGTATACATAAATACTCTGACATACAGAAAATGTATGATTTTAAGCTGATCCACTGTCCACTTTCATATAAGGCGACCAACTTCGTCTTCGGGAGTAGCAACGCAACTGTAGTTGACTTCAGATAGAACCCCTGTTCTATATAAAGTTGCTTACAGATGTCCATGGGCGGCAGTGGCCATTAACCGTCAAGTAGACTGCATAATCGTTTGCTACTTCAATCTTAGAAAAACTTTTCCATGACTGATTTTAGATAGGGCTATAGGTATATATGAGATTGATACAGATGTTCATTAGCGCTGAAAACTTATTAAAGTCCGCTGGAACCCATGTCTGTATACCACTTTGATTGTCGTCATAATAATATCCACAACGAAAACACGTAGACTTTAATTACACTCACAATCAGATAATAATATGTGTAATTTATAAGCACTAAGAATCTATTCACGGTAAGCCAGTACGTAACCAAGACATCAATAAACACCCATGACACTTAAGGGTATGTTTGGATGTACCACGGTGAAAATAAAAGTGACCTGTAGCGAATTTTTAGTGTTCCAATATTGGGTACTAGCTGTGCCCGCGGTTTCACCCGAATTTAAAAATTTTATAACATTTTTTTTGGGTTTAGTTTAATGTGTTTATCTTTAACGATGACAAACTTCCAAATAAACTTCCATCCTCTATTTTAACCCCGTTTTTCGCGATGAAAGGTAGCCTATGTCCTTTCTCAAGGTCAACCCTATCTCTGTACCAAATTTTATTAAAATCGGTTAGGTGGTTTAGGCGTGAAAAGGTAGCAGACAGACAAACAGAGTTACTTTGGCATTTATAATATTAGTAGGTAAGTAGGTATTTCTTTAACAATTTGGTTAATAATTGTTCCATCAATCTTTGTCTTTTTCTAGGACACATTCGTCAGTGTGTAATTCGCACGATAGACTACATTTTGAGGATTAGTTTCAATATTGAACTTAATTTGCGGAGATTACCTGCTGTGGCGACAATTTGTTATGAGCCTCGCTATTAGAACAAAACTAGAATACAGCTGTGACAAGTCAGTCTTCTATCGTTTTATTTGTCTTAAATCACGGTTCCTGCAAGTCACGATACACAACAATGTTTAGGTATCGTTTTAGTCAAACCAGCGGCGAACAATAGGTAGACACTTTGTTTAGGTATCGTTTTAGTCAAACCGGCGGCGAAAACGGCATGAATTTTAATTTGTATAAACCCATTTCATATTACGATATGACGACAGCAAATATCGGTATTGTCTGAACTGACCTTACAAGTTAAATGCTTAAACACAATAACATTACATGTTTAGTTATATTTTGTGCTTGTTTTTATAACAATAAAAATCGTAATTTCTCTCTACATTACAACAGAGAAACCTTAAAAAACTACGTATATTCGAAGAAATATTGTTAGACTATGCCTGACGAAATAAAAATCGCAGATTTTCGAGTTCAAATGCGAACTTTTCAATTCATTTACTAAATATGTTTAAATGAAAAAACGCGACTTATTAACTTTTCACCGGGCAGTTTCGACTCTCATAAGCACAGGTATTTGTGTTTCATATGTAATTAATTCTGAGATGTGGCTTTTAAAACGCTCGTGCGAATATAGCCTACATCGGTAATATACTAATGAACGGGCAGTTACTCTAATAAATGTAGATATTTAATTATTCATGTGTTTCATATATCGTTAATTCGTAAAGGCGGATTTTAAACGCTCGTGCGTATATAGCCTAAATCGGTAATATACCAAACCAGTACTAGCAACTTTGAGCAAGTCACATGATTCATAAGGTCTGAGATACATAATGAAAATAATTGAATCACGTGCAAACATGATAGCAATATACACTAAGTTATTAACTATAGAAATACAATTCGGCCAAGGTTGAAGTGAATAAAATTAACATTAGAGAAGTAGTATGCAAATGTGGGTAGCTACTGAATTGATTTCAAGTCCTTTTCTTATTTTCTGTAAAAGTTATGAATAAAATATATGAACTACATGTTTCCACAAGGGCCGTTCAGCTGGTGATCTTTTGGTGTATCTCACACACCGATGGGCTCAAGCCATTGAGAGCAACGGAGAGGCGTTGGCAGTAAGCCTGGATATCGCAAAGGCCTTTGACCGGGTCTGGCACAGGGCTCTTCTCGCGAAGTTACCATCTTACGGTCTCTCCGAGAGGTTATGCACCTGGATAGGCAGCTTTCTGTCTGAGCGGCACATCAAGGTCGTAGTCGACGGGTGCTGCTCGGACGTGAGGTCCATTAACGCCGGTGTACCTCAAGGCTCTGTCCTCTCGCCCACACTGTTCATTCTGCATATCAATGACATGCTGCAAAATATTGACAGCATGCATTGCTATGCAGATGACAGCACGGGAGATGCTGTGTACACTGGCCGTGCGAACACCTCT
>DWNE01001059.1:0-23801 GCA_018249875.1 Cecropterus toxeus | reverse complement strand
AAAATCTAATTTTTTCCTTTTGAAATTTTTGTAAGTAAAGGAGGGGCCGGCCTTTTTTTTTTTTTTTTTTTGGGGGGGGGGGGGGGTTAACTTAAAAAGTACGCCCTGCCCACTTGAATTTCTTTTTACCATCATTTCAGCCCTCAAATTGGTAATCATCAAAATGTCAAGTTGGGACGCCTAGTCAATAGGATGTGGAACTCACTTTACATTAAAGTTTTATCAGAGGTTGGAAATACATGTATTGCTACTCATGAAGACTTACACAGGACGGAGATCAAATTTAAATTCAAACTATTTATTGCTCATGCTTATTTTTTAAGTCAGGTAAAAAAATAATTGTTAGTACAAAAGCAAGCGCCCTGTTATTTCATAATTTTATAGACGGAAATATTATTGTACAGTTTTTTAAAAATTAGGATTCAAGAACTCGGATACATGTGAGTCGTGGTATCGTATCGAATCACGATGCAACGAATATGATGCAACATGAGTCCAACGTAGAGAATATTTTTCCTCGTAGAGAAAAATAAGACAGACTTTTCATCAACTAACTTTGGAATTAATTAATTTGATAAACATAAATTAAAGAATTTGTCTGTATTTCTACATTACATTTTGAAAATAATGTCTTAAAATGAGTTTACAGGCAGACATTAAAAAAATTATATGTATATACAAATATCTGACAGTCCGTCTGTCAGTCTCGGCGTCATTAAACGAGCGTTGTGACCAGTGACATAAATAACGAGGGATTTATCCCCGTATATATTTATTTATATGTTCCAATTATTTATTACCGCTCGTCTGTGGCTTTATCGTTTTTTGAGTTGTTAAGCATTTTAATTTAATAGATTCGAATTGTTAAGATTTCAGATAAGGTGAGCGCATGCCAACATTTTTAGTGACGATTAATTAAAAATAATCGAGGTTCTTGTTTAATTATGTTAAAGGCTAAGTTTTATTTAAGACAAACCTTACGTGTAAAATATCTCTACTAATAAGATATGCAATGATATTTTTATTTACTATAAATCCTAGTGTAATTAACTCTCGTGTCAAGCCAGCTTACTCAACACGTATCAAGTATTATATCGTAGAACCAGTGTAGTTCGACCGGGGACATACCACGGCCACATCTATTTCTAACGTGAAGCAGTTATCGCATTCCGGTGGAAGAGTGTGGTTGCCGGCTAACTTATGTCAGGCGACCACCTTAGTCCACGGGAGTAGTAACTTACTTGCGATCGACTGCAAATAGAACACCTGTTCTATATGAAGTTACTTACAGATGGAATACATATCCATGGAAGGCAGTAATCAACATCAGGTAAACTCGTTTGCCACTAATAAGAAAACAGCAATTTGCAGACATTAGAGAAATTCAGACAATGGAACTTTAGTAATACTTCAATTAAACGATTTGTGTATACATGAAAGAAATTGCGTTACTTTAATAAACTTCTAGAAGGCGATGTAACAATAAACCCGATGCATTAGCATATGCGTGCGAGCTACATGAAGGTTAACAAGGTTAATTGTGGCAATACTGTTTCCCGGCTTTATGGCGGTTGTCGGATTGTAATATAATTGAAGAATATTTTATTAACCTTTCCTCAATTATAACACCTTTATATTAATTGTGAGATGATTATACCTTATGAATGCTATTTCGAGAAATATTAATGTTATTGCGAGCTTCTTATTAAACCTTATTATTATTTAAAGCTGTGCGGTAAGAAACAATCGTCCTCTAATGGCCAATCTGTCTAAAATGGGAGTTGGCTGGGGTTTAAACCTGAGAAAAAAATTCAGTCTTGTACTCAATCAGCAGGACTTCTTACAAAATGATTAAGAAATACGAGATCCTTGCTCTTTTCCTATACATTTTGTTTTAAAACAGACGAAAGTATAGCGTTGCTCTGTTCAAATAAACGGTGGTAAGACAAATTCTCGTTTAAACACATTCTAACTCAGACTCTACAAGATGCCCGTGGTCCGTGATCCATAATTATCTCCGAATGTGTTGCTATTCCTTGGAACCAAGTTGAAATGCATCATGTACCTAGCTTCCCTAAAGGAGCAACGCATCGTGTCTGACCTCAGGTAACTCTAATCCTATCTGGGGCTTGTTACAAATGTCCATGGCAGTGGCTACTTAACACAGGACTGTACGTTTGGTACGGACAAAACGGGTCTACCGGTTAGTCACATATTTATTATCAAAATGATGAACATACTAAAACGCTTAACAATAGAGCAGGCATTCCAAAGTATCGACACTTATAAAAGGATCTCCGATAATAATTCGAGCTGAGTCGATAAAGCTCCGTTGGTGCGCACTAAAACATTTCAAAATGTTATAAATAACGCCGTTTAACGACGCAGACATGAGCCGCTATTAATCACACGTTCGCCTTAATACTACTTTTTATTACATGTAAATGAGTGTGTGTTGGTACCCTTATGAGCGCCTTCGAACGTTTTAGATGGTACGAGCTTTTGATCGTGTCGTAGCCAATTTCGCGCTGTCGGTAAGTACATTGTTAAATAAGTGATGTGCTGTAATGTAAGTTAGTTAACGTACGTCAAAGAAAATTGCACCATTTATTGCCAACAGAATTTTATATAGGATAATAAAATCACTATAGTTTTCGAATAGCGTAAGTAACCTACAATTTCATATATATTATGTACTTATTCACATCAATATTGTTTTGTAACCGTAGTTTAAAATCAAACTTGCTTTTCTTTATTCGACGATTTAAAACTTGCTGTTATCTATAACCACTAGCAGAGCGTAATTTGAACGCTCATACGGTCCGTCCAATCGGCGCGGGCGGCCAGCATTGGCCGCGCTGTGCTGCGAAAACAATAAGGCGGTGGGAACGTTGTTGAAATGACCATCGCTAACCGGCTTGCACAAAATTGTATGTGTGGAACTTATTACCTTTAATTTCCGTGTTTAATTGTGAAAATATAAACTATTTGTGTACTCTAAGTGTGTGGACTAAAGGAAAGCAGTCATCTGCAACGCCAGTGCGTGAACCACATGGAGCCTAGCCAGGATCCTGGAAGAAGTAGAAACCACGGGTGGACCGTACGTGGCTAATCACGAGTAGATTCCGTATTCCGACAGCAGGTACAGTAGCCCCAAAATGCTGTGTAACTACCCATAACCCCCCGAAGTCTCGTTTGACCGTATACTGTCCCCGGGACCTAGGGGAGGCGGTTATCGCACAAATATGTATTTGCTTGTCAAGATACAAAGATCTATTATTTAAACGAATTTAATTTGAACATAAATATAAGAATAGAGTCTGAGTCGAGTTTGTATATCTTCCATGATATGTTTAAAGTGAAAATGTCATAAGTTTATTAACATTTGTAACAAATACATAAGAATTCACAAAATAAGAATTATATTATTGACTGAACGGTATCTAGTATTATTGGTGAAATAGTTGTTAGGTCGTAGCATATAAAGGTCCTACGTCAGATATCCATAATTAATCGCTAGATGCAATAATTCCGGTGCTATTGTCCGAACATACCTACATTACAAGCAATATAATTTTATAATTGACTGAGCTATGTGTTTCTTGAACTGGACAAGTAAGTTTATATGAAATTACTTGTAATATAGCTATGAACAGCTTATTGAAATCGGTTTATAAAATTAAGAAAATTAAACCTTAAAACTCTTCGTCGTTTGAGTATTTAGGCACCGCGGTCACTCTAATTTCTGTCTTATAATAGCAGTGATAAGCCTTAAAGATAAGTTTGAAGGTTGCGGGAGATTTATATAAAATGTACCAACTTTGTCAAGAGGACGAGGTAGCAACTGATGTCTAGCCAACTTCAGGTAGGTCTCAAATCTTATTTGAGGATGACGTCAGTTGTCCATCAGTTGAGCTGCAAGCTCATATGGTACCTACGTCTATTCGTATATAATGAAAATGTCGTAGAACTCTCTGTGATTTAACTGGGGTCCCTTGACTACACCTATATCTATCTATAAAAGCATAGTGAGGTTGTGTTTTCCTTTGCAGTGTTATAAGGCAGAGGTATTAATATGATGTCTTCATTCGTTCGTCATTCATTCGTTTGGCATTCAATTAACTCATCGAAATTTAAATAACATTTTGTTTTTAAATGTAAGTATAAAAGTTCCTTTTTAAAAGCGTTCCTCTGGAAGACCAGTACCGGTTCACGAGAAAGCGATAGCGCATTCGCGGCCCGGTACTGTCAGCCAGCGCTGGTAGACACCAACTACGTCCCGAAAGGAAGAGTTCCTCAATGGTATTACTTATGAGATGAGCGTGCAGCACACTCATACGATTTATGCAACATTATACCAACTAGAGTTGGTAATGACTCATCGTACAAAAATTGTCCGTCCTACGAAATAATGTGTTTTCTTTGTATATTTACCATTAAACATCAAATTGTAGACAATGATGTCGTAATTCGATACTTCGACAAATAAAATAATAAACGCGTGGTTTACGGCTCCTATAAACGATTTTGTTAACGACACTTCATTCGGCTGTTTCTTTATTTTTTGTCGAACAAGCCCTCGTTGATTTTATACTACATCGTTACTAAACGATACACGGTTTAGTTCGCAATATATTTTTTATTTTTAGGTATTACTTACTGCCTATTAATGTTCGTTGCTGAAAGACAAACGACAACAATTAAATTTACCGTACCTTATAATATTATTAAGTTGAAATATTGTATTATGTTCTGTTTTTGTTACTCTTTCACGCATAGAACTACTAGTCAGATTTAGTAATTATAAAAATTAACTCTTTCTACAGTACATAAAGTTATTCGTCGTGTAGATAAATATCTTAGCCGATCGAACACGGAACCTGCTGACCTCTGGGTTATGTTGGCTACAATGAAATTTAATACTAAGTTCCATTACTTATGAAGTTTGATACAGGGCTAATGCCTCCTCATTTTTAAAGTCAGTTACAACAGGCAATATGTGATCTTCATTATTTAGTACAAGCTGCATTTTTATTATATTTTTTTCGAATTGTGTAGTTGCAGTTTGTTCTATTGGTGCTTTTAGGTTCACTGACCTTAGCGAGTCTAAAGTTCAGCCGAGACAAGGTGACTATGGACTGAAGCATCCAACTTGCACTACTCATAAAATTCCGTTCGAAACATCATAATTAACAGATTACCATACGCATGTAAACTCATTAAAATAAATGTTCTTCTTAAAATAGACCCAACCTAAACTAGAACCCAAGAAGTAAGTTATACCCGTCACATTAGTTTGTCTTAAATACAACCCAAAATATTATATTTCCAATGCCGGTATACGCCAGAAATACTTAGGTATGGTTATGATTGTTCCAGTAGTTTTGGAATTGGAATAGGGTTACGGTATGCCCTGTCTCAAGTAAGAGGCGAATAAAAGGGGACATCCAGGGTCACGGGCGGCAAGAGTGGGATCTTGAACTGTCCAGCTAAGCGACTTAGAGAAGGACGGCGGCTCAGCCGCTCATCAGAGTGGAGCCCGATGGAGCAAAGCGCTCGGAGCACTACGGTTGCGTTCCGTTGGAGATCCCGAAGTGCATATCGCATTGCCAAGCACAGCCACCGGGTGAATTTTAGCGCATAACTCGACGTTGCTTCCACGATGCAGGGTTTTAAAGGTTTCCTCCTCGAAAACAAACAAAGGTTACGGAAATCTATCCTAAAACTCAACCGCTACTAGATGTAGAGTACAATACAATTTTATAGCGGGTATCAAACAAATCGTAGACTCCGTCGCAGGGAGATAGCATCGCATGATTTGTGTTTATGAGCCCTTTGTTTCAAACCATCGCGTTATTTACGACGCTCCCAATAAAACAATTTATTATTTTTGTGCTTTATTATTTTTTTACTCACCTTGTTTGCTGGTGCTCAATAAATATGGACTGAACTCTTATTTAGAGGTGTGTTTTATTGTAAGCGAATACAGAATAATGGATAAAGTATATTTATTATAAGATATATCGGGATCAATTCTCAAACAAATAAAGCGGCTAGTAACTGACTGCTTGTCTGCTTAAAACAAATTTTTTGTTCATAATGATATATATTTAATTTAACGTTTATATGAGTTTTTGTCAAAATAGTCAAGTAAAGGTATTATACCATATATATTTTAGATGGGTTTTTTAATAGCTTTTATTTGAATATTTCGTACCCAGTTTGTGGTAATAGTAAAGAAAATCGCCCCTTCCCCCCCTTTTCCTCTACTTCCAGGCACCATTTTTTAACTGAGAGGATTATAATGATATGTTATACGCCACAATCCGTCAAGTCGTTTGGGCCATAGCGCGTGCCAAAGAAATGGACATATATATAAACTAAAATACATATATTAAAAAAACATTACTCTCCTTCTGACGCAGTCGAGTAAAAATGTGTTGATTAGAACAGCCTGGCATACGAACCTAGAACCAATTAAGAGGCCGTGTTTCAACCATTAGGCTATCTGTACTACTCAGAGTTAGTATAGCTTATCGCATTTGGTGAAACACGTCGATTACTAACCAAATATAGTTCAGCGTACTTTATCGCTCAGAGCACGCTGATTAATGTCGCAGCTCAAATGTCTTTACCGCTATTACTATAAAATAATATAAAATACTCATATAATTACTATTAATTAATGTCTTATGATTTACGTTTATAATATGTTTAATTATTTTAGTTCTTGTGCACTTTTTTAATGACAACAATTAATATTTTATAGATTTTATGTTCAATCCAAGGTTCAATCCTAGCCTGATAGACGAATAAATTATCAGTTGACGTGTCTCAGACTATTTGAAAGAAAGAAAGAAAGAAAATACTTTCTTTTAAAAATAAGAAAATACTTTTAATTTTGAACTGGAACTTCTTTAGAATCGTTGTGATTTGAAACTCGATGAAACGAAAATGTGGCACGAAATCAGTTTTCGGCGTTATAACTAGATGGCGCTGTACATCTTTCTGAATCACTTTAACGATTTTACTTCGTAGCTTGTATACGAGCTTAAGTTCGGTATATGCGAAATAAGATGTCTGAAAGAGCTGCAGATTACTTAATCCACCATCGTAAGAGCTTGACATTAAATTATTACACAAACACCACAGTAAATGACACTGTTAGCGTGGTTGTAAAGCGAATATACAGATTTTTTTTTTATAAATATGAAGTAGCAAACGAGGAAGCAGCCCGCCTGATGGTAAGTGGTTACTGCCGCCCATGGACATTTGTAAACAACTTCATATAGAACAGGGGTTCTATATGAAGTCTACCACAGATGCGTTGCTACTCCCGAGGACTGAGATGGTCGCCTCATATAAAAGTGAGCCGGCGACCACGCCCTTCCACCGAAACGCAAGTATTGCTTCACGCTAGAAATAGGTGTGGCGGTGGTACTTCCCGGGTCGAACTACATTGGTTCTACCACCTGGCACAGTGGCATTATGCAATCTAAGCGAATATGCAAGTACTATCGTCACTATATGACATCTGTAATATTCGTATGTCTAAGCTTATTCCCACAAGTCCGTCCGCTTCTGTCAAACTTACCCACGGCAATGAAACCTTGGCGATTCTATGTGTTAAATCAGATCATAAACTACCTGTCTATCAAATTGCAGCGAAATCCAAACAATAGTTTTTGCGTAAAAAAGGAACAAATATATATCCTCCGAAACCTTCGCCTTTTAATATTAGTATCATTCGCCAAAACACTTTTATTATATGGTTACTAAACAAAGAAATGAAAATAGTAATAAAACAATAATTGCTATAATAGACATCCCACGGAGCTGAGCCATATAAAACTCATATACGGAGTACATCTATTTCTTTCAACTATTTGGCCACACACTTTGTGGCGGAGGCTTATTCTGAACTGTTATATCGCTTGATATTCGAAATAAGATAAGTGTTATTTTTATGTTGTTAAAATATTTCAATAAGTGTTATTTTTATGTTTTTATTTCTCAAAATCGACTGTTTTAGAGTGAAGCAGTGCATTTGTGATCGACTTTTTTTGACGACCCGCGTGGCGAAGCGGTCACCATACCGGTCTGACGCGCAGTGGGTCGCGGGTTCGATTCCCGGTCAGACAGAAATATGAATGAAAATTTTAGATTTCTGTTCTCGGTCTGGGTGTTTGTGTATTCGTCTTTGTGTGTCCATGGCACCCACGATACAGAAGAAAATCCTACTGTGGGGCTATGAGTGTAGAATGTATTTTTTATTTATTCTATTAATATGAAGTAGCAAATGAGCAAGCAGCCCACCTGATGGTAAGATTACTGCCGCCTATTGACATTTGTAAGCAACTTCATATAAAACAAATGTGTCAATGGGCGACAGCGACACCTGTACTCACAAATTCCTATAAAATATGTTAATAATATATAACAACGAATAATGTACATTTAATTATACAATTAGCCTCTTAAACATATTATATCACCAACCTGTGGTCGTCACCTTACCAGGCGCGAAGACTGTTGAAGAAATATATCGACATAGGTACAACATAATCTTTGAAACATTTGGATATTATCCAAATACTCTAATTTGACTTAGGAACCACCACCGCCACACCTATTTGATCCTAATAACAGCAGGGTTATGCAGGACTGCATGCTCGTTTGCTACTTCTAAATTATTCCTTAGGTAATATATTATTTAACTACCAACCTAATCATCTAAGTCGAGCAGTGATAGCCTAGTGGATGAAACTCGACCTCTCAATCGAGAAACCGGGGTTCGAATCCCAGGCATGCACCACTGATTTTTCTAAAATTATGTGCGTATTAAAATTTAATTATCACTACTTTACGGTGAAGGAAAACATCGTGAGGAAACCTGACACACACACATGATCATGTGCACATCTGAGAGTTCTCATAAAAAAGAGTTCTCAAAGGTGTGTGAAGTCTACTAATTCGCACTTGGCCAGCGAGGTGGACAATGGCCTAAAACTCTCTCACTCTGAGAGAAGATCCGTGCCCAGCAGTGGGACAATAATGGGTTGAGGAGAACCTAATCTTGAAACAGTATATAAGTACCTATGTTAGAATTATTTACCAACATTAACAGTACAACGAACCATTAGCTAACGATATCGCCGATCAACAATCCATTCGAACCAGAATAGCTCTGGATTGTGAAACTGAGTGATCCGCGTCTAAACAGATTTATTACGTCCGTCTGTCCGTGATTTACACGTCACCCGCGTCGCCCACGGACACCAATTAATATCGTGTATTTTATCGCCGACCACATTACAGAATCGCCCCGGATTATTGAGTACTAGCTGCGTTCGACGGATTTGTCTGCGTTCAACCGATACGTCTGCGTTCGTACGTTCATTTCTGTACACAAGTTAATTTGTGTATTTATCTTTTGTAATTTTGTGATTGCGTGTTTTTTTTTTGAAATGTAGTCGACCAGGGAGGTTCCACCCACGCCACAATCATTTATAGTAAGAAACACTTCTTCATTTCGATGGAATGGATGTGTTGGCTGACTTAATTACATACCGAACATTTTTGTTTTCAGGAGTGGCAAGGTATACGTTTTGTTATAATTTAGAAGTAGCAAACGCTGTTCATGGACGTGTGTAAACAACTTCATATATAACAGGGATTCTATCTGAATTCAATCATTGTTGCTTTACTACTTACGTAGATGAAGTTGGTCGCCTCATATAAAAGCAAGCCGGCTACAACATCCTTCAATCGAAGCGCAAGAACTGCTTCACGCTGAAAATGGTAAACCTATCGATGTTATTACCCCGGTCGAGGCATACTTGTCCTACCATCTTGCAATTGATTTTAGATGGAACCTCTGTTCTATGTAAAGTTGATTACAGATGTCCATAGGCGGTAAGGACCACTTACGATCACGCTACATGCTAGTTTGATAATATTTTATTACAAAAATATAAACATCACATCACAAGAATTCACAAAATCTAAAACTTGTACCATACCATAGTAATTATTTCTTAACATTTATTGTTGTTAGAAAGTTAGAATATATAGAGATATTAGTATATGATAATTATCATTAGGTTATTTAATGTACTTTACTAATGTTTGTGACACATCATGGTAGTGCTCTAAATATGTCAGACCAGTCCTTAATATAAAACGGTGCATACCCAAATTAAAAATAGTACTTAAATAATAGCTAAATATTTATCATAGATACCCAAACGTTGAATAGAAATATGAACTCATTATTAACATCATTCATTTATCTATGTAACCTGAATCAAATCCAGAACCTTTTCTAATTAGAACGGTAATCACTAGGCCAAGCGCATCGTTAAAAACATATTATATGAAAGACAAAGCCGATTGTAAAACTAGGTCTCAATTATCCGGCAAGATTCTACTTTTTATAAAATTAAAGTGGCAGACGAGCATTTTGTTGCAGCTAATGATTATTGGCTACTGTCTATCATAGATATCCCTAACCAGCTTCACATAAAAGAGAGGTTGTACTTAAACTTTATTATAGATGCGCTGCCACTTTTAAAGATTACTACTATGACGTATCCTGGGAACATGCTTTTGGTGTGTTGAAAACAAAAAATGTACAATATACAATATTTGCAAATTCTAGATTTTTTATCGTATTATTATATGTATTATATCTTAGGTATTTTGTTTTCAACGTGCCAAAAGAATAATTCCTGGACACGTCTTCAGATCTGAGACTATAAGTAGGCTCTTAAATTATCAGGTCTCCGGCTATTAGATGAACAAGGAAAGTAAACGTAAAAGTACCTAACATTTGGTGAGTATAACTGACATTGACATTCAAATCCATAATAGCTTCCAAAACCTAATGTTAACAATAGTCATAATACGGTAATTTATACAGAGCAACATCACAACAGACACCTCACATAGATACAAGATGTTTAAACACATAACACGTAGCGCGTAACACGTAGCTCCGTGAATAAATCAGCGCGAACAATTCTAACCTTATTTTCAGCCGAAACCCCTGAAAACAAGATCCCTTAACAGCAAGAAATCACACTCGACCAAATTGCGTAACATACTTACCCCCAGTTTAAAATGGAGTCATAAATAAAAGGTGGGTAGACGGCGCACCTTATCGCCTGAACCACAACAAATGAAAGAATACCTCCCTTAACCCCCATCCCAAGGATTCGCCGTCTCTTTCCGCCCCCCGCATTTTTATTTCCATCTCGTTCTAACACGGAACAGTAAAACGATGTTTTACATTTATAACTACACGCCACATTCGCGAGTCACGTTGCGATGACACTCAGTTGTAAAAGTGGACTGTATTTTTCAGGTGTTAGAGTTACTGTTCTTTCGTCGATGGGGTTCGGTTGTCATGGTAACGGGGGGAGCGTCGCGATTTTTGCCTCCTCCTTCGATTTCTTCGTTTCTGATCACTTGCAGCAAAGTGGCTGTGTTATATACAAGTGATAGGTATTGGGGTTCTATAAACGGTGTTGGGACGAGCAAAAAGAATAAATTGCAGCGTCGGGAACGTTCGGTGTCTGGAAACATCGGGTCCCCATGTCTATATGCTCGTCACATTTCGCACTGTTTGTACGTCTGAGATGCTTTTTCAATGTAAAGATGAATCATTATTCATGTGGATCATGAAAAATATCTTTTTTAACACTTCATCATGACATTTGGCATATTTTTAGTTAAAGTTATTTCTGATATTTTTTTTGTCGTATTGCTAAGACATATGATAACATGTTTAAACATTTTGCTTGTGTTTTTTGTCCGTTACTCTAGTTCTTCTAAAGAAAGGTGACTAAGATTGCTTTAGAATTTAGCGTAAAGTTTATTATTACATTTTTGTACGGTTCATAAAGTTCACTAAGTTTGTTATCACAAAGTTTAGTAGTCTATTTTTAAATCTGGCAGAATAATGATAAAATATGTTTGTATGTGGAATTATCTGACATTAAAGTATGTAATTATAAGTGAAGAAAGACTTGGATATTTATTTGTTAAGTAATACATAAGCATGTTCTAATTTTACCACATATTCGTTAAGGAACAGAGCTTTATGGTGTTTCAATTTCGTTAATGTTCCTCTAAACAAAAGCATGTTATCTTGTATTATAAAAAATAAACATTCGGTATAACTTTAGTATGATTGGTTTAATGTTACTAAAATTTATAAACACGCAAGTTTGTGAGGATGTATATGTTTACTTTTTCATGTAAAAAATACTGAACGGATATCAATGAACTTTGGCAAACGGATAGTTTATGAAGTAGACAATACATAAGATACTCATTATTGTGGTAAATCAATGAATTTCACAATTTCTTACATCAAAATTTATTTATGAATTTTGAGATTTTATTACCGCATGGAACAAAATTATTAATTTCTTTTTGCGCATTTTGATTCCGTAAGTAATGTTTAAAGTCCCATTAAAGTAATGAATTTACATTGACACCATTATAAACATTATCTTTTGAGTAAAGTAAAGGGTATGAGGGTGAATAAAAAATGTGTGTATTTTTACTAACCGTTTATTTCAACCACACGCGTGGGTCGTCCACGCTAGAATGATCTAAATTTACATGATCTTATAGTAAGTTTATATGTAGAGTCACTATTGTTTCCTTTCTGTTCATCAATTAATAATTAATTAATTTACGTACCATTTAAATACAAAAATGATAAAATAAAAAACCATTGCTTCCTATTTCTGACAAGAAGTGACAAGAAAAATGGACCAAGTGCGAGTCGGACTCGCGCGCAAAGGTTTCCGCACCAGTAGCTACAAATAAACGGCAAAAAAATATGTTTGTTTTATGGAACCCCCCACCCCTTAAATATTTATTTTATTCTGTTTTAAGTATTTGTTGTTATAAGTAAATACAAAATCTGTGAAAATTTCAACTAGTCTAGCTATCACGGTTCATGAGATACAGCCTGGTGAGAGACAGATGGACAGACGGTCAATGGAGTCTTAGTAATAGGATTCCGTTTTTATACTTTGGGTACGGAACCGTAACAGCTAAAATCGTATGGCCACGTGTCCTTTTTGTAAGATACTTTTATCAATAGAGGCGCCACTTTACAAGCCATGTTATACAAAAGATGTTATGTAAATTGTATGTGACAGATCTGAGTTACTTCAGATCTATATAATGATGACCTTGGTATTCTTTCTTGATTATGAATTTATGAAACAGCTTCAATGTAGAGCTCAAAAGTGAACACGTAACTACGGTGCAACTGAAAATAGTGGTGGGTTAGACTATGTTTAATAGCAAAATAATGCTCAGTAAGGAATACATAACTATACTATATAAACTACAGAAATAAACTAAAGCACTCGGTCAGTGTGACAAGTTTCAGCACAATGTCTCAATAAAGGGAACATCTAAGCAAAAGACCTACTATTTTATATATTATTGTGTTCACAATGTTGTCTGTACTTCTACAACATCGTACGCAATCACAACTTTCATAATATGGCAATCAAATATCATCTGTCATACGCAAAAGAGAATTCAACACACCTCGCAGTAAGTTTTGTAACTAAATAGGGAAATAATTAAATCCTCCCTGAGGGCAGACAGACATATTGCTACCCGCAAAGACTAAATGTGGAATAGTACATTTCACTGTATAAATTTATATCAACTATAAAAATTAATGTATATACCTATATTTATCAATTAATTGTAATTATTTCAATTAGTTCTTTTGTTTTTGACATTTAATCCGGAAACAATAATGACTCCAATTAATACTGATTTGTCGATAATTTAGCATTACACATTGACCTGTAATTAACGATGTACCTATTACTTTTACTTCATTGCAATGACATTTAGATTTTTTATTACTAATTAAAAATACAATTAACAAAATGTAAACATAAACAGATTTATAAGATAATCACTAGGTAATACATTTTTTTCCTTTCAAATAATGTATTCTTTCATTTTTATCTGTCTGTTTGAAAAAAATGGGTATATTTTTTGTTTTAAATATATTTACATGTCTTTTCTTGTGTTTTTTAAATCGGTAAATCAATTGAAAATTAAATAGTATATGTCTTTCCTTGTCTTTATCTACATTTTAATGGAAACTACATCAAAATCGTAGCAGTAATAAGATAAAAGAAAGGTTTTTTTCTTGTAAGACAGACATAAATCCCATATACAATAATTATCTTACAGTGGTTAAAATATATTCTTCGATAAAATATCCAATATTAATATACTAATGTCATGTAGATTCCTTGTATTGAAACGGCTTTAAATATATTCTATGAAGCTCATTCTGGGCTCTTTATAATTTGTACAGAAAGCATCGGTCCTATGTACAGCTGTGCTGCTTAGAGTACGGTAAGGATACGTCAAATAGAGAGCATGGTTTCATTCATTTTTTTCATAGCAAAAGAACATGCAGTGGATTTGATGGTAAGTGGTCACCGCCGCATTTGAACATACATACACAACTTCATACAGAACAGGGGTTCTGAATTTAATAAATTGTGTCACTATTTTCGAGAAATACATGGTCACCTCATATGAAAGTTCGGCAACTATGCCCTTTCATCAAAGGCAAGAAATGTACTACACCAGAAATAGGCAGTGGTATCTTCCCGATCAAATAACACTTGTTCTACCACCTAAAGTTGTTTATATGTTATTGTTGACATATGTGTTACTAAAATGGTCACTTCGAGTAAGTCAGTTAATCACATATATCTACAAAATAATCTACTTAAAACAATAGAGATCATATCTTATAATCTTTAATTGTATCCAATGTAATTCATCCGTCTTATACATATCGCTCCTTTGCATGAATAACAACAAAACACAAGACGCAAATTTTACAGGAGTGCCAGGTAAATATTAAACGGTGTTTCTTGTTTCTATCTTTTGTATGAATGAAGTTAACATAATGAAAATTAAAAGCCAATTAACCTTAGTGCCAAGTTTCAATTATCTATCTAAAATAAAATAATGATAAGAATGTATGTTTAACTTAAAATTGATTATTGTTAAATAGTGCAGTTATTCCTAAAAAAACGATTGATACAAAATGAATAGTTTTTTTTTATTTTGAAAACACGCTCAATATTAGACGATACCTTAATTAGTCGCGTGGCGCGTGGTTCTACAAATAGTTATGTTACGATAAATGTTAAATTCGTTTAAATATCTATTTACAGTATTATCTTAGAATTAACAATGTACAATACATATTGCAATGCGATAAAATTTGACAAGAAACTATTTTAAATATTTACAATTATTTTAAATGCTCAAATAAATATTAATCTTCCTCAATATAAAATGCAAATGTAAAACTGCTTTGTGTCAAAATAAATGTCGTAAGAATGAAACGGGGAATAATGGAAATTAATTGAAATAGTCGAACAATCTGATTTTTGAAAAACTTAACAGGGCTTATAGAAGGCTAATACGGAAAAGAATACAACGGATAATTACAACAATTTGATTTGATTAAAATGAATTGGTATCTTTGTCTATTATTTTTTATTAATTTATTTGTTTAAACATATTTCTCAAGCATACATTAATTTAATCACTACAGCAAAAATAGAAATTTGGAATGAATCAAAATTCCATAATTTTCTTGCTGAATTATTTTGACAATTTGGAAAAAAACTGTTGCGATTTTTTTGTGATAATACAGTCCTAGGTAATTGTAGTTGAAACTACGAGTGTATTAAAGATTTGATATCTCTAAATTATTTGCTTCTTTCAAAATCTCTTGTAATCCAAGCTTTACATTCATGCATAATAAGAAAAAGGAACAATCATAAACCGCATAATTATTCTAATAAAATAGTTGGCACCGCGAATCTTAGTTGAAATGTACACTTATAATACGTCACAGGTTACTTTAAGTTACTTTATCATGTAAAAACTAACTATAATAAATTACTTAATACGTATCACATGACTAACTTATGTTTTATTTACAAGACTAAATTACATTTCTAATTTAAATGTTATTTTTACAAAGCATATTTTATAGACCACAGACGGCGTGAGTAACATTATTTATATATAATTTATTAACTATTAACGTAATAATTTGAAAAATTATTGAAAGTACACTTTCAAACTTCGTTGTTCACAAATTTTCTACTGTCAAATGAATTCAGAGACTAGATCTAAAATTTAGCACTTTAAATGTTACCGCCTGTGTTTTAAAAGTGGTAGTACGCAAAGTTAATAGGTTGACTGTTCTCTTCAGCATTCAAATTATCGTGATCACTGTCTACCGAGCCACTAGTGTTCACTTCACGATCGTTCTGATCAAATCTCTGATCAGCCCGGACTTGCCAATTGGAGAGATCGCACGGCGTTTCCTCGCAAAACATCCTCGGAGCGAGGTAATCGTAGCCGTAGTAATAATCGGGATTACGTTCCGGTTCGAATTTAGCGCTCGTGTTCGAGCTCGATCTGTCGTCCTTGTACGCGATGGTCCTTACATCGATTCTCTCGTTATTGTAAGTCTCGGGATAGAGGGCGCGGCTCGTGTCGCCGGCAGTGTCGCCGGCGATGTCGCGGGCACTGGTGTCCGCGGTGTCAAGAGATCACTGACGATGGTGAGGCATGTGAAGATGGAGGTCGAGTCGTGGTCGCTTGGCGTCGTCGTCGTCGCTGCAAGGCTCGTTCTCGTGGGACTCCTGGTCGTCGCACTCCTCGCCGAGTTCCTCTTGCTTGCGCTTGGCGGTCGCCATCTCTGCCGCATGCTTTTTCCGCCATTTCGTTCTTCTGTTCTGGAACCATACCTGATGAAGAAAATAATATAATTTCATTAATTCTATGTTTTATGAAAATAAATGTCAAACTCCCCGTATTTCATTTAAGATAAACGCCAGAACTTAATGTATACAACATCCTAAAACATGCGTATTATGCATTTTGCTTAATGAATAACATCTTCATATTTTTAAAAAGACGTTATGTTTAAAATAAATATATTAAGGACATGACATGCATTTGAAACCTAAACATAGACGCATCGTTTATGCACATAGGGCAAAATCATCCTATTAAAAGTCTGTGTCTTAGTATTCTAATGTAAGAGAAAAAACATTAATATGCTTCCCAATAAAAGATCAGAGCATTTAATAAGAACGTAACTAAAATAATGAATCGCCGGTGTTCCTGCGGCCCAACTCAAATAAGGTGCTCGGATGAACACTGAAAAGCATTTTACGTCTGGAAGCGCGCCACTAAACCTCCTGTTTGCGTTTCTGAAAGCCAAATATAAAGAGCGGGTCAACATTCCCGCCGACGCTATGTGAACCTAATCTGTACCACCGACATCATAATGCCTCATTAAATACCGCCTTTCTAGACGCAACGGGCGCCTCCGCTCGTCTCTCTCCTTCCGACCACTTGGCGTCGAGCGCGATAAAGACGGCGATAGTAGCCGTGTTCTACGGTAATTAAGGGTCGTTTTGCAAATTACACGGTACTTAACCAGCCATATAACACTCATTAATCACTGGCCCGGGGAGTCCGCCGTCTCCCTCGCTCCCGTTAGAACGTCGTTAGTGCCTTCCTTATCTTCTGGGTCGGGTGGCAGACAGGAGTTTAATTAGGTCATAAATACATTTTCATGATTAGAGCCTCGAATGGAGGCTGTCGATCCGCTGAATATTCGACCGGCTCGGGAGCAGATGTCGAGCTTATTATAAAGGTACTATATCGAATTAGGTCGTTATTCGCCCCGCTGTTTAACTTTAAGCGTGCTATTATCACGTAAAACAGTAATGTGCAACTTTTCATAGAACGATATTCGATAACGTTCATTGTGCAATACCGTTTCTAATAATAATGGTTGTGAAAAAGAAACATTTATTATTTTTGGAAGCCATTATCCTTAAATGTATGCACCTACGTACTTGTTTTTATTCGTAATATTTTTTATTACAATAAACATTTTTTCAACGAAATAATTTCGTTGACTCTCACTATACTTACTCTCTACACACTGGAGACATACTTCTTTAGATAAGTATTTCTCCAACTTAGTCCTCAAAGACAGCACATCTGTGGTAAAACTTAGGTAGGCCTCAAATTTATACGATCTTGATAACCGTGCAAGGCAATAACAACTTTCTATCAGACAGACTGCACCACGTTTACCACTTCTATATTTTAAAAATAAGTTTCAGTACACATACCATATACCGTAATACTATAGTAGAGACACGGGACGTAACAGGCAAAATATTGTATATGTATATAGAAAAATATGATTTTATCTGCCTGGCACGCTCGATGTCTGTAGTGTAAATGATCCTATATCACGTTAACCCAATTGAAAGATGTTTTATATAGAGTGATAGATAGGAGCATTAGAGTCTTATAACACTGCTAATCTTATATAGATACGTTCATGTATTGGACACCGCTTCTAAACGCAACAAGTCGCCAAAACGTGATACAGCGCCTACACATCGAATCGAAAACCAGAGGTGTTAGAAGTAGCATGTTTGCTAGGATCTAGGCATTTTGGCTAGAAGCATATTACTCTGCTAATCTAAACAGCCACTTGACACTGTGCGAGCGATGTTATCGGTGTCAACAACGGCGTAACAGGCAGTTACAGCAGTTACAAGCTCCTCGAGCGGCCGCAGCTGCCTAACGACTGCTGTAAATATCGCTTTATTAAATTTAAGGGTGCGCTCTTAGTGGTTGGAGCGATGTTATTTGCAGGGTCGAATTTATAATTGTTAATATCATTAATTGTTAAAGTCGTATTAAGGTTTTATTTTATTAACAGTCATAACCAGATACGATTAATCAACCTGAAATACCTATTAGTAATATATATAGTGCCATAATAAAATTTGTAATTGCTGATATCGTTTCGAAGTTTGTTTTATTAGGTAGTTATCAAAGATGTGACATATGATGATTGATTTTAATTGTGATAATGATGATATTGCCATAAGTAATATGATATCCTTCTGTTAAACATAGATAAAATCCATAATAAATAAATCCATAAGAATATTTCAAACATTCGTTGCAATTAAGAAAATTTTTAAAACCTCTGTACAAATAATATATCATATTATCCTCAGATTCTTTTGCATGTCGAATGCGTAGCGTTTGACTTGCACTTTGACTATTTAGTGAATAAGCTTTTTAATAAATATCTAAGGGAGATTGCGAACGGTTTTCCTATGCTCTCTACCTAAAGTAGGGGATTATTGTAAGAGGGCCTGTAACGATATTTTGATGTCATCTCCCAACTGGTTTAATTAGGCTCTAAGATTGGGAGCGGTTAAGTGGGGGTATAGCGCCATAAATACCGCAGAAGCCTTTGCAGTTTATTGTACAATCGCCTTTATGGCCATTCGCGGGATTATAAACATTTAGTAGGTTGTCAAAGATCGCCCATGAACTGGGATGGAGTCAGTATTTTAGACATGAGTACTACATATTTGGGTACATTTTTTGTAGTAAATAGTGTGTTATGAATATATATGACAGGCTGTGGAAGTATATCTCATCGCATGTGTCAATGGTATACACGTTTGAAATAGCATATCATTTTTCATATTTTTATTGTGTAATGTATTGTTTTTATGTAAGTTTGTAAAGGATCTGTATGTAATTATGTACGTATGTTTGTTTGTATGTATGCTCATTTTTTTGGCACATTCTACAGATCAAACGGCTTGACGGATTGTGACGTATGATTTAATCATTATTATCGTGTCAGTTCGAGAGTGGCATAGTGGCATAATTTTGAAAAATGGCGCCTGAAAATAATGCAAAAAGGGGCAGATGGGACGACTATTAAAGGACCTATTGTTTGACATTAATCTGTTTCAAAAATTTGATTCTTGCGGTTTACTTCGCCACTCCGCTTTACAGATACTAACATATTGTTAGAGGAAGTTTCAAGTTAGAAACTCACTTATGTCAAATATATTCCTTGTTTTTATAAATAAGAAGTAGCAAATGAGCAAGCAGCTCACCTGATGGTAAGTGGTTACTGCCGCCCATGGACATTTGTAAGCAATTTTACATAGAAGAGGGGTTCTATATGAAGTTTATCACAGATGCGTTGCTACTCCCGAGGACTGAGATGGTCGCCTCATATAAAAGTGGGCCGGCAACCACACCCTTCCACCGAGACGCAAGAACTGCTGCACGCTAGAAAGAGGTGTGGCGGTGGTACTTCCCCGGTCGAACTACATTGGCTCTACCACCTGGCAAACAAATTCTATTATTCAAATATAAACCGCTATACAAATTTCCACAGGCTTTACAGCTGCTATTCAATACCTAATAGCAATTGGCCATTATTAACGCATGGAATGCCTAGTAAAAAAATTTAGAATTAGAGCATTTGCAATCATTTTTGAAAACTCTCAGGCTTTATACTTATAAAATTTTACTCATTACTATTAAAAACAATTATTATGTATATTATAGAGTTAAAGAGTTTACGTCTTAGCATTAATATCATTTTATAATATACTACTAAATAATTTTATAATACTATATTTATTTTATAAAATTTAGCTGACTAAATTTTATAAAATAAATTCTAAGTTTGATATGGCATTTGCCGAAGTAGGTTGAGCCGATACTTAAACAAATCTCCCTACCCATTTTCAAAAACTCTTTAATAAAACCTGAATGTTGTACCACTACAATAACATTGTCACTCTTATCATTTACTTATTGTTCAAGAGCCATCTCCCATCAAACGAGCCCGTATCGTTGGCAACACAACACCATAAAAAGAGGAACAAAACAAGACGTCGCATTATCATTGGGCCATTCGCTTTTATCGCGCTTCGTGCGGGAACAACCAGTTTTATTACGGAAACGAATATCATACAATCACGTCCTTGTACTTCTAAGATATGCAGAAACTTCGTACAGCGTTTATAAGACCCTCCGTTTTTTTATTATATACACAGAATCATAAACACTTTCTACACTCATAGCCTCACAGTAGGATTTTCTTCGTGTTGTGGGTGCCATGGACATACAGTGTCGAATACTCTAACACCCAGACCCAGAACAGAAATCTAATCTCATCATTCACATTTCTGTCTGGCCGGGGATCGAACCCGGGACCCACTGCGTGTCAGACCGGTATGGTGACCGCTCCGTCACAGACATACAGTTCATCGTATATAGACCTTCATTGCTTTTCTATGCATATCACTTTAACTGAATAATAAGACAACCCAAAAAAGCTATCTTTCAAAAGATTTTACAACTTAATGTTTTTTGTTTGTATCTTTTTAATGAATTAATTCAATAAAATATTTGATTAGTTTAAAATGATTAAAACTTTTTTAAGTAAAAATGTATTCTCAACCAAATTGATGGATTGTGATTTGTGCCGTTATTTATGCAATATAATATGTGAAGAACTCCAAGTAGACAAACAAGCAGTTCATCTAACAGAACTTCAATCTTGCCTGTAGATTTGTGTAATGAAACACAAATAATATTGAAGTCCTACTTAAGATCCATTCAACTGTTACGGAAGATGTATTGCTACTCTTGAAGTCTAAGTTTTAACGTTCAGTGTAAAAGACGTTAAAGATGTTATATTCGTATGACATTTTAAATTGTCCATGAGAGCTTATGTTCTTCTATGTTACAAGTGTATTGAACTGTCATTCAGAATTTAGCTTCTTCAGTTGTACGTTGATATCCAAGATCACGAGCGAAATGTCATATGTCTTTAAGATTAGACTTGTCAGGAAGATCTGCATCGTCATACCATATCAAATTGCGCTCCGATGGTACTGTAATTAACCCGATGTACAGAATATTATTCTATTTGCACAGAAATAAGAAAAATAGTAAAAAGTGTTGTTAAAATTGTGGGTCTAACAAAAAATCCCTCGTTTTAGTAGCAATACCAGTAATGCTGCTGAAATTTAATAACAAGGAATTCTAGGGTAAAGTAAGTGGTTCATTGCTAAGTATCAGTTTTCGTACAGCTCGTGTACATTCTTGTTTTAGTAAAAGTAAAGTATCCACTAGCTGAAGCCAGAAGATATACGCAATAGGGAAAACACTTAAGTACGAAGATATGTATGGAAGCAGCAAAGTTCTTAAGTACGCGTTCCTTTTCACAATTCTGTTTATTTACTCGAATGGATAAACGCTGCACTCAAAAGAAAGGTTGAAGGGATATCAACAAACATTACGCGAAGGGCTTTCCCTTGGTGCTTTGACGTATGTTTATTATTATATTTACGAGCCAACTAAACTAGTTTTTGCCCTTCGCGTCGCCGGAGACATTATTACTAATATTATTATTTTCCACTGTTCCTTTATGCCCCGACTTACCCCTGTATTCAATTACTTAAGTGCTTGCAACGTAACCGCGTGACTACAACTATCTCTTTTTAACGCATAGTGGAATGCTTATTTCTGTCCCGCTCGGGTGAGGAGGGTCGGGATAATTATGTGAATATCTATTATTTTTCACCAGAGAACTCTGTAATGGCTTGATAGAGATAATGCGCTTTCAGTGGCGGCGAATAAAACGCGTCTTAGCGCGTCCGCCATGTTGTTCTTCCAGGTAATTAGTTTGAATGAAAAGCAGAATGTACTAGTTCCATTATATTTTGAAAACTTGCTATGGATGATGTATCTCCTTTGTACTTGCTATTAGTGTGAATACATTTATGTTCAGCTATTCAAAACATTGTGGCAGTTTTAGCAAGATGCAGTTGTATAGTTAGTGTTCCGTTGAATTCATCGCTTTATGTATAATATATACCTTTGTAAATCAAGAAAGAGGCTTAAATATCAAAGTTTTATTTTGGTATACAGTTAATTAAATTCTGCAAAAACGTTTTGAAACTAATCTTAAGCTTATATTTTACTAAATCTCTTCTTATTTAAATCTTCTTTGTTCATCACTGTAAACATATCTCGAAAGGATTCATAACTAGCTTAATATTCTTTATTTTTAATTTGAGAATTGAGAATAAAAAACATATTATTTTATGAATCCTTACCGTGCTCACTGCTAAAAATCATTATAATAAAAAAAATAAGGTAAATTTGTAGTGAACCTTAATATCTTTGAGACTCGATGTTACCCGGGGTTGATTGCAGATTTCCATGGGCGACATTGGCCCTTAGCATCAGGTAGGCTACATGCTCATTTACTCCTTCAATATTATATGAAAATAAGGTAGGTACTTATTTCTAAAGCCAACTGGAAGTTTAATGAATACTAGTTTGAAAGAACTCTAACGTCATTACCTACTAACACAGATTAAGTATAAATAAAAAGGATTGACCAGGAAGGATGGGATCATTAGGCGCTGTGCACACGGTCGTCAGCGGAACAAATCGCGGCGACTATTAACAGCAAAGGGTGATAAGGCGTGACAAATGATGCGGCTAATGATCTGAGTGTGCCACCGCCCTAGGTCGCGGATGAGTTGACTCTAGATAAGGAAACGTGTATACATTACGTAGAGTTAAAGGGAAGTATAGATTGACGTCAGCCTTATTTTTTTTAAACAAAAAATCCGACTGCATAAAAAAAATCATAATGTTATAGATTTAATTTACGCTTATATGAGTTTTTGTTAAAACGTTCAAGTAAAAGTATTACAATATATATATATTTAGATTTGTAAATTTACTAGTTTTCATTGGATACCCATATTGTCGTCCCTCCCTCTCCCCTTTTTCTTCATTTCCAGGCGCCATTTTTAGAAATTCTT
>DWNE01001058.1:0-23804 GCA_018249875.1 Cecropterus toxeus | reverse complement strand
TCTAGACTCTATGTAAATAGGTATATGTTTCTAGTTATGTTAATAGTCAGATCTCGTTAAGCGGTTAAATAATAAGTAACTTTACTTCAATTCAATGGGGAATTAAATAAATTCCAATGGTCATGAACCAATGGTTGCGTGTTCATATACCAAGCAAAAAGGCTTTCGCCACTGCAACCCATTGAAGCGTAACGTTTGATAACAGGAGCTGAAGTGTTGAAAATCCCTATATCAGAGGAATCTTAATCCTGAACTAGGTAAGGGTTAATTCTGCGCAAATATTTAATTTTATTCATTGAAATGTCATCGCTTTAAACTTAATGGCACTTACATACTAACGCACGAGATCGGCATTAATAAAAATATATTTTTTTATATTCTCCACATTGTCCACCTGATAGTAACTGGCCATTGCATCTGTAGTCAATCCCAGGTGAGACCAGAGTCTTACTTAAGCTTAGCACAGATACGTTACCACCTTTGAAAATAGAGGCGCAGTACAAATAACTTCTTACTTATGGAAATCTTTGGTTAATCACTCAAGTTATTTTTTTTATTATTTAAAGATTTTACGGCTTTGTCCTGGCTTTTGGCGCCGTTAAGCCTAACTTTATTGCGGCCATTTTTTTTCCCTCAATTTATTCATAGCAATGAGGAAATGGTAGGTATTTGTGATAATGCAAGTATTTTTAATTCCATTACATCCTTAACTTCTTACCTATAAGCTTATCTTTTTAAAATTTGCAAGTGTATATAAAATTGTACGTCAGTGTGGGGAAGGCCTAACGTTGTGATGTGACGGGCGTTAATATGTTATCAAGGTAATAGGTGTGGAAACACTCGAAGTATCGTTACATACCTTTTGGATTATCAACGGATTTGTATGACGTACCTTTTTTCTTATTATTCTGTTATCAGTGAACTTAACGGTTTTTGTCGTAAGCCTCAGTGTGAATAAAACTGAAGGTAGCTTTAAAATTACTGCATAAAACTTTTTTACACTTCGCTATTTATACTCTATTACTCTATTACTTGATGAGGTCTACTAGGTGAGTACCACCGCGCGTACCAGGTTTCTAGTTTGAGGAATTCATACGTTTTGGTGAAAGGAAGTTGACGGCTCATTATCATATGAGGCAATGATTGACTTCAGATAGAACTCTTGTATAAATATATATATGTGAAGCAACTTCATATAGAACAGGGGATCTATATAAAGTCTATCACAGATGCGGTGCTACTCCCGAAAACTGAAATGGTCGCCTCGTATAATAGTGAACCGGCAACCACACCCTTCCATCGAAACGCAAGAACTGCTTCACGCTAGAAGTAGGTATGGCGGTGGTACTGCCCCGGTCGAACTACATTGGTTCTACCACCTGGCGAATGTTTCTCGTTTGCTCTTTACTCGTTTGCTACTTCATCAATCTTATAAAATAGCTATAGTTAGTTATAAATTTCTTTGCGATATAATTATTGATGTTAATGTACATAAATAATTTAAACAATTATTAATATTACCAATATAAATCATACCTCTACATTATGTTAATTACTAATTAATCATACTCTGGCTCAAGCCATACCTACTTACTTGGACATTTAAATTTATAATGAAGATAAATTGCAACAAAAATCAAAGAATAAAATGAACTGACTAAATGAGATATTCATGATTGGATTTGACGTTAATTTTGTGTTTTTCTCTAGTCTAAATGATCTATTAAGGGTTTGAAATTCGACCCTGAGAGTATATCGGTATCCGTAATAGTCAACAATTGTGACTTTAATAGCAAAGGAAGATAACTATGAAATTAATGTTCATTTCCATGTACAGATATTGAAGTTTCATTTTACTTTACAATATTTTGACTGATACAAATATCAAATTCCAAATTTCATGTCTTAATGTTGGAGGACAACAAAGTTATGATAGGGGAGAAACACGCTGAAACCTTTTGCGTAAATATACACATTAGTGCATTGCCAAGATGAATTGGACAAAGCACTACCGCACTTTTCTATACACTGTGTTTCCACAGAAGTGTAACGGTAGTTACACATTAGTAGTTATTGTATAGAAGAATACTTTTTTACAAGTTTTTCAAGCGTATGTATGTTTGTATGTCCATTCCTTTGGTACAGGCTATAGCCCAAATAGCTTAACGGATTACAGAATATGTCATATCATTGGAATCATCTCAGTTTGTAGAGTAACATAGACTACATAATTTAAAAATAAGATAAGCAAATATTGAATACAAGTAAAATTAAAATTAGTAAAAAAAAACACTCAAAATCTACCACAGAAATTAAGGCCTGTTTACCAATCTATGTCGTAGAGATACGATACAATTCGTAATAGGCTTGGTCGTGACTATCATTAAACAAACAAGCGGGTAGTTGATCGCGGGCTGAATAATTGAGCGGAGTGGTGCGCGCCACCGCCGTGGGAAGCTGCACGTGCTACCTTCAGGTAGGCAAACTACAAAGCTAACTTTGTAGTTTGAAATAAACCCTACTGCTTAAAAGATTTCGTTCATAACGATATATTTAATTTAACGTTTTATATGAGGATTCGTCAAAATAGTCAAGTATTATATTTAATATATGTATTATTTAGAATGGTTTATTTACCAGCTTTCATTTGATATATTCCATATTGTGATAATAAGGTAGGTAGGTAGTCACGAGTGTTTATTCACCACTGTAGGATACCGAGAATAGGTTTTACATACGAACAACATATGCCTACATATAACAAAAAACATATATTTTAAATTTGTACAACACAAACAAACCTAATCATAATATCTTTTACGATTTTTTTTGTTTCTTTGTAGGGGTGTTGGTTTCGAATCGGTTATATCATATTGTTATCGGACATCGGCTTCATAAAGTAGTCGGAGTAAGAGTAACATCTTCGTAAATCTCAGCAATTTCACTTACGATCGTATGTCCATGTCCATGACATATGACCTACAAAAGAAAAGCCAAATTTGGATGTAGGTACCTGTGAATCAACTTGTGAACAATGAATAACACAAACCTGTCTATCGTCTCACAAGAACAAAAATATACCATTTAAGCTTGCTTTATTTCAAGCTATCCTAAATTCCTTACAATATAAAAGTTCTACAGGTAATATTAAAAACAAAAATTTCAATGACGATATCCCGTTTTTAATTCACCGAATATAATTTTAATCACAGCTTCCTTAAGAATTGACACTTGAAATCAATAGAGCGATCGCGCAGGGGCAAAGCTTTTCTCGAGAGGTTTTGAGAAGTTACAAGTCGATACACAGTGAAGTGGTTCACAGAATAATTTGATTAAATATCTAAGAACTCGCTGAACTATCAAGTTACTTTCAAAATTTCTCAGGATTGTTACTTATTGAAATGAAATGGTGTGAATATTATACAATTTATAAAGGACGTAGACCTTGAAGATTTTTAATAATAGATTAACATTGAAAATAAGGTGTTAATTAATTTAGATTCAAAAATATCTTAATATTTTTTTCAAAGTATAAATATAAATTAAATAAGTATTTTTTTAAAAAGTGGACATTTAACAAAGACTATGCATCAATCCAGGACCGACCCTCTCAAGGGGATCTCCACCTTAGTGGCTTAGTAACCGTGGCTTGGTCAACCTCGGTGAAGCCAAGAGGGATCCCAGGAGAGGAAGCTCCGAGTGGGCTTGGCCGAGGGCACGCTCTGGATGCGTCCAAGGCCTGCGGCCAGGAGGGGTCGCGGGAGGAGAGGTATATCGGTGTGTCGTTGCCGTCCTCCCTGTCCTCTGAGCTCCATGCTCCACACTATGAGGGGGGGCGGCGAGAGCGGCCGGGCCCCGGCGGGTTCGGGGATGGTTGTGAAAGCGTTCCCCTGTTCCCGCCATACGGTGCAAGGAGAAATCACAGCGGGGGTTTAGCCGGTAAGAGTCCAGCATAACCCAGCTGCTACCCCGGGCGGCTAGGTATCCATGAGGATTACCCACTAAAAAAAAATCCAGAACCGAAACATAACGTTGAATGCATATATGTATAAGAATAAAAAAAGCTTTGTCAGAGTTTAACAATCAGATCACCGAATTTTTGTTAAGTGTGGTTCGATCAATACTCAACGACTAATCGGAAATGCGGTGTACTGGTAAATCCAAAAGTGCCTCGCGCTACTCAAGATGGCCACCCTGCTTCCAACGACACGACGCTCCGCTAGAGTAACTTGGATACATTGTCACTCTTGTCTATAAATACATAGTACCGCCAAATATATACCTATCTGGCCAGGGATTGAATTTGGAACCCTCTACATGTCAGACCGTATGATGATCCTATTAGACTCTCTGACCTTCTGTACTACTAGTGTACTTATTCTTATTTAACGGAAGTTTTTTAGGCTAAAGTAATATTCTAAGTAAATATTATAAATTCAAAAAAAGCTATTGTTTTCGGAATACATTGACCAATTAGTCAAACTGTCCCAACAACTTTGTTTCAAGCAAAACAGTTAGCCCATAAGTACCTTCTTAGTTGGAAACAAATGTATATAAAATATTAATAGACTGGAACAAGTCCAAATAACAGTTTTGTGTCCGTCAAATTACCGAACGTTGTACGGTGGATAATGAACGTGGTCGTCCTGCGTTTAATCGCTTGCATAGTTAAGTGGATTATTTTATTATGGAAACAAGTAGATTCTATTTTCGGTTGGCGGTATATTTGAAACGTTTGACATACATTGACAAAACTGTAGATTCGAAAACAATATTAATCACTAGTAGATAAGACAACATATTGACGATTTGTTTTTGTTATGTTCGTAATTTCATGTGTTTTTATGAAATTTATCACAGAAACTTGCAGTCTATCTAATCGTAAGTGGGCACTTTATTTATGGATATAACATTATGTAGTTAGCGGCGAATATGATAGAATTCAAGTCGAATTAAACTTGAACACACATGCGTTGCAGTTTCTGAAGAATAATTGTTACGTATCGTGCCTGACGCTACGGTTATTCGACAGAAAAGTATGACGTCAGTACCTCCGCTTGTACTATTAATCTACCCTTAACATTTTGTACTAAAAGCTATTGAGTTGCTTTAAACTTCAGTGAATTCCGAACAAAACATAAATATCGTAGAATTGAAAGTACCAAGCCAACAGCGCCGTGAGAAGATCGTCAGGTGTCACGCCGCCCTCCGATCAAACGGAAAAAGAGCTGTTTTAATGTTATGGTCACGCAGTTCACTTCATTGCCCTCATTAGGTATGTACGCCTGGTACCGGTGCTAGTAATTGTCTGTAATTACAGTTTGTCTATTTTTCCTATTTTTTCCTTGCGGAGTTTTTATTGAAAGTATTATTTCATACTAGATCAAGAAACCCATGATTCATGGATTCTCTTCGTGAATCAAATATTAAAAGATAAAATATATATATAGAAAAACATTCGTTTTTAACTTGAATATATTAATAAATTTATCAAATCATTGGGGACTGCATCTATTTTACGTTTGTTTTATTTACGTATTTCATTTTTTGTTTCTGTGCAGAGTAAAATAGAACCACTTGGTTTTCACATTTGTAATTCATAAAAAAATCTGACCTACACCACTAAAATGTTAATAATATAGATCCAGTGAATTTCTTATTTAATACATGACTTCACAATAAACGTCGATGTATTTAAATTACATATTGTAGGAGGAACGCGAGGAAACCGTCAAGGCGTTTGCATATTTCAGAAAAGGCAGCATTTACCGATGCTATGTCATTTACGTCACAAATTAATACCGAAATTGCTGTACGTTGCTTTCAGCTTACTAATTATCCACAATACGTAATAACTCTTCAAATTATATGGTAGTGTACAGTACTGACATGTCGGCGAAAGGAAGAAAATGGTGCAGAGAATTTTAGTCCATGTTTTATAAAGCTTATAGGCCAAAATATCATGCACTTATTGGAGCTGGTGTGACAACTTAAGATTAGTAGTGTATGCGATGTCCAGCCCGCCTCTTCGAGCCGTGTGGTTTGCTATGCAATATTTATTCGGAGAAATTGGCCAACAGCCATGTAAGGCGGCCGTTACGACGTGTAGGACATTAAGTATTTAGTAAGCTCACGTGGAAGGGATCAAAACGTCATAACGTTGTCTTTACTTCTAGACATTTTAAAGGTAAAAATATGACTTTAATAATTAGGTGGCAAAGGGTTAGACGTTTTCTGGTTTAAAAGGTACTATAAGAAAGAGTAATTTCCGTAAAAAAATCCAATTTAGGTACCTTTGGATGTAGCTTCTAATTTGTAGAGTAGGTATAATAGGAAAGTAAGAAATGGAAAATAAATAATAATACATGAAGAATTATTAGTCTTAGTTACAACCCCGCAACTGGATGTCGGTTAGGACTCCAATCCCATTTAGGATGGATTTCATTTTTTGGCGGGCAGTGTAGAATACTTCAATTTCTTCAAAACACAAGTCTTAAAAAAGCAAAGAAAAAACTTACCTATTTTTGATCCACAATATTGCGATCAAAGCCATTTTAAAACTGTCAACCCTATCAATGTACAGGGTCTACAAGTGACGTGTTTTCGTACGTAACAGCCTATTACCCGGACGCGACCAGCCGCTCAAATATTCATACGGTAATGACAGTTAGGACCATCGTTGTTCGGAAACCTACCGTATGCTAGCTTGAGGGTGGAGATATGCTAATTTGTATTGGTTCTAGCCGCGACTTCGTTCCATTGTCATCGTACTTCTAGCAGTCTGCTAGGTAGAAAGAGCGTTTCTCTAGCGAAACAGTTCTTGTGTTTCGGTGGAAGGGTACAATTATTCTCAACACTTATATTAGGTCAACATCTTAAACCTCAGAAGTGGCAAAGCATCTGTGATTGAGTTCAGTTAGAACTTCTGTTCTGTATGAAAATGATTACAAATGGCGGAAGTCACCACGTATCATCAAATGAGCAGCATGCTTATTTGCTAATTCAATTTTATACAAATATCAGATAAGTTCAGAAATTTGACTAATCAGTTTACAGAAGTTCATCTGCTGGTAATTGGTCACTGCCGCTAATAAGCAACTTCAAACATCTGTAAGCAACATCATACCTAACAGGTGTTCGAATTTAAGTCAATCATACAAGCGTTGCTAATTCCGAAGACTAAAATGATTGCCTCATATCATAGCTGGAAAACACACTTCAAGCGAAATGCAAAAGGCGGCTCACTTATATATGAGGCGAGCACCTTAGTCCTCGGGAGCAACGCAATCTCTGTTCTATATAAAGTTATTTACAGACGTCCATGGGTGGCAGTAACAACTTACCATCAGGTGGGTTGCATGCTCATTTGTTAAAATAATGCCCACAAAAGCATGAATTGTATTTCTTTGTGAGCCGTTTCGTTTTTCCTTTACACCGCAGACGTTCTTTACATCTCAGTACTTAAGTTCCATACTATAAATGATAAGACTTACGTTGTTTTCCAAGGCTCATTTTTTGTTGTTGCATGATATTTTTACATCCATCACGAGTTAAACGTAATAGATCGGACATCTAATCTCAACTGTTTTGTAGAGCGGGCAGTCACAAGAAATATCGGGTTACATAAAACAGTTGCATACCAAACAACCTGTGATTGGCAGCCATTGCGTTTGAACCAACATTTACATATACAGCATGCTACATTGTTACCCACAATTGATATGTCCTTGTCAAACTATTATCGTCTCACTGCTGGACTCGGATCCCCCGGGATGAGAGGGGTTTAGGCCATAGTTGACCTCGGTGTCCAAGAGTGAATTGATAGATTTCACGCACCTTTTAAAACATTCATAATACTCTCCTGTGTGTAGGTTTTCGACGATTTCTTATCGTAAATCAATTATAGTTAATTTCTAAAATGCAGATAATTTTACAAAAGCCAGGGGACGTAACATAGATGTGAACCTCGGACTCTCGATTGCAAGGAAAAGTTTCAATCATTTAGCTATCACTGCTATGTAATTGAAATGCAGTAAATACCATTTTTGCGTAGTTACGAACACTCTGTATAGCTCAAAGGCAGTAGCCGTGCGCGCGTGAACTGTCAGAATAATCTAGCCGAAATGACAGTCAGATCTATCTATGACGGGTTTAAAGGAAAATAACTCGTATATTGGTGTAACATGAGCGTGTTTGTTACGATAATTGCGTGTATTTGTTTATTTGCGGTCAAACGCGGCCCGCTTTGCTTTACGCCGCGAGCGGTAGGAGGTTCGCGCTGTGAAGTCCCTCCTTACGAGAGTGTCGGGATATACCCTGAAAATATATAAACAAGTTGAAAAGCAATAACTTTTGCACATAAATAATAAAATAATGTGTAATTTATTAAAAATAACTTGCATTCATGTTATAATGTTTAGGTTCGCATAGTTAGTCTATATTTTCTGCAAAATATGTGTATACTGCACTAACCTAAGCCCAAGCCTAGCATGTAATTAAAGATAACCCTTTAATCTAGTTAGGCTAGTCGGTTCTGGCCTAATCTGAGCCTAGTAACAGAACAGGTGTACCAAATTCGATAAATAGTTTTAATTTGGATATGTGCTGGTACTGTTCCTAGGACTCTATGTTAAATTAAAATTGTGATTAATAGTAGAAAATTGTTTAAGTATGAATTATAGTAGTAAACTGCGTAAGTATTAATATATTTTAATCAATTAGCTTGTATGTAGAGGATACCAGAAAGTCTATATGTAAATTTCCAAAAAGTAGAGAAAACTTATTCTTAAATACAAACAATTAATTATAAACTACTTTTGCTATAAATGTTTATGGTTATGGTTAAAGCCAATATAAAAGCTAGGAATATCCTAATAAACGACACAGCGTGGTAACTGCAGGTCAAGTGTCAAAACGCTCACTATCAGATGTTGGAGCGGCGCGCGATCTCGCGTCCGCCGTCGCACGCATCGCTGCCCGCCGCGTTACCGTTTCGAATATTTACCCGTATGTTAACTAGCCTCCGCTACGTAGCTCACTCACTGACTCACTCAGTTTTTATCTTATTTTATAGGATAGACGGTAGTTTTGCTCCACTGCTTTTACGTAAACCAAATTAACAATAAGTAACAAGTATCTAATCAAAACCATGGGAAGTGGAAAAAGCTGCCTTAAGGCATCTGTTATGACAACAGATGGAATTTATGCCCTACCATGGAGATTTTTGCGTCTAAGCGTGGTCGGCCTGAGAAATATGTTGAAATTCTAGTACCTAATAATGATTCTCAATCAGTACATATATACCAGATCAATATATACCAGCACACTGCAGCATAAAACTGTTGTTATTGGTCAGAAAAATGTGAGGCCATGCCAACATGCTATAAACCAAAGTTTTAGTATTAAGATTTTTATTTAATGTGTCAACAAAAATGTAATAAAAATAATATTGTTTTCTACATGACCGGAGAAAGCCTGGATTCGATTGCGCTTACATAATAGTTCAACATAATAATACTGTACATTAAAACAGGGTGGCTATAAAAAGCAAGAACGAAGGACTCGCAGGACAATAAAGCTTTGGGACACCGAAATATGATCCGTTTAGTTACCCAGTAGCGACGCACAAACAGATAAACATCTAAAAACATATTATTTTTCACTCAACTAAACACTGTCGCCGAGATTGTTATCGTTTGTGCAAGTTATGGCGATATACATCGTTGTATTGTCCGAGGACTAAATAACTAAATGCTAAACTGCTTTCTAATAGGCTTGAGTTTTTGTGATTTTTATTTGTACAAGAAACTCGTTTTGATATAATATTTGTAGATACAAGTATCTTGTTGAGTATATTAAAATTGTACTTATAAAGTATAACTATTTAGTATTGAACACTTACAGATAGCATAATGGGTGGAAACACGATCTCTTAATTGGAGAGTCCGAGATTCGTATCCTAGCTTAGCTATCCTTGTCGGTTAAAAACTATTAATCACTTGCTAAAATGGTGCACAAAATTATAGAGGAAACCTGTATACCTGAGAATTTACAAAGCGATCATGGTGTGTGAAGTCTAAGAATATACGAATCACCCTAACTAATCCTAAGACTCTCAGTAGTTTTAAAGTTCCATTTACGTTTGCAGATAGCAGAAGAAATGTGCAAGGGTTTGGTACTTTTCTATGGTTTTATGAGACCATAAGACGATATACTTCATTTAACAGAAATCGGCAGTGATCGCCATCTTCAATGGTGATGGGCCACACGATGTACTGAATGTTGTAACAGTACTCCGTGTGGCGCTTAAAAATTAGAGAAAATCGACACTCTTGTGTCAGTGGTAACGGCCAAAACGGATTTGGCGGATGTGACCACAAGCAGGAAGAAAAGTTGTCATGTGAGAATTCTGTTATGCGCTAAAAAAATGTATTATTTCCCAAACATTGAATAGGATTATCTATTATTTGGTCACCCCAGAGAGATGGAATCAGCATTGAAAGCGCGAAATATGATCGTTTTATTATAACGATATTTGCTAGTTTTCGGGTCGGCCATTGTTATAAACAGGCGATCGGCCGATAAGGTCCTTTGTGCCGGTCTAATGTGCCACAGTATAAAGTTTCTTCGACAATAAGGAGGTTTGTTTTGCGATTTACAGATACGTGTAGCTGACGGCTTATTTGATTATTGGCTTGTAAATGAATAGGCTCGCTGTGAATATATTTGAATGGAAATAATGAAATCGTTTAGTTCCTGTTTGTTGGTTCGTTCTCGGTTTAGGTATATTAAAGTTTACGTCGAAGTATATGACTGAGTTATCAGTTAATGTATATATTTTAACACTAAAATTCAATATTTATACATACTTATTAAACATGCATGAACATATCTTGAGTCTACTCAGAATAGGTAGGTACTACCTATTACCGTGGTACTACCGACGTACTTATTTCTAATTTATAATAGCGGTGTTAGGCGTTTTTGTGGTGTGAAAAGTTTTTTATGTTTTTTCCAGGGGGTAGAACCAGTGTAGTTCGCCGGGGGGGTTTCACCGCCACATCTATTTCTAGGGTGAATAAATGTTTGCGTTTTGCTGGAAGGGTGTGGTTGCCGGCTTATTTATATATGAGGCGACTATCTTAGACCTCGTGAGTAGAAACGCATCTGTAATCGACTTCATACCTCCCGTTCTATGTGAAGTAGGTTACAGATGTCCATGGGCAGCACTAACGTACTATCAGGTGGACTGCATGTTTTTTTACCACTTTAATGAGATAAAAAATGTTAGAGTATCTGTCATATGTTGAATTGGTTACAGATGGCCATAAGCGGCAGTTACCACTTATTAAGTGAACATCATGCTTACATACAATACTTTTATATAAAAAAAAACTTGAATTGACACTAGGTGCGTGCTATAAATCTTACATACCTATACACTTAGAAAAGCATATGAACACCCAGACCCAAAACATGCTCGTGGCGCAATGACTGTAGCGGTTTGACATGCAGGTTCCGGGTTCAGTCTCCGGCCGGATGAATATCTATGTACTTATATTACGATAATGATAACGCAATTGAATGACGCAAGTAACTCGTAATCGCATAGAAACAGAATTGTTAGTTGTTTTCAAAGTCATTGTTTTTTAAAGGTATAACTTAACTAATGATACCAAAGCGTTTTATCAATATTACGATTAAATATTGAAATCGTAATCACAATCGATTAGACTGCTAAGCTGCTTAAAAACAGTGATAAGAAATATAATCTATTTGTACAAATAAACAATATATCATAAATAAAAACATTACTGATTATAAATACTTGTTTTGTGTAAGCAAAGGCCTAATTAGAAGTGAAGAGTTTTATACTTAGTTTTAATTGAGTACTACATCCATCGCTACATAATAAATGTAGGCATAATATAGGCATTAGGCAACCTCAACATTAAGAACCTCAAAAGTTACCATGATGCTTTGGATGTAACTCGTATACAAACTTATGTGGGATTTTTACTGCACTATAATTCTCGGTTGCCTTCCTGGGTCCTATGTAGAGGACTCCAGTAGGTACTCACTAAGGACCTCAACCGCAGTCCCCTAAACCTTTGTACTTAATCGGCGTCTACGAAATTCAGACGAAGAGAAAAAGTTATGCCAATGTAGAGAATAACACTTCGTAAATACTGTAAAATATAAGTGTATAAAAATTATGATTGTTTTCAATGCTTAAACTTACATAGATTGTAGTGCATTGGTAGCGGCTATTTAACATTGCAGCTCCACCCGTTAGGTACTTATTATGTAAGAAAAAACAAAAAGGTCCATTAAAAGGAGTTACCACACAAAAGTATTTCACACCTCCGTCCGCACGGCTATCAATTTTCTTACATGACGCCGAAAATAATTTGGTAGATTAGAAAATGACCGGGCAACGTAATAGCGGAGGCTTTGTGTATATGCAAATAGCGGCCATTGTTGTGAACAATCGCACTTACATGGTTTTATTTCTTTGAAATATCCGCCTTTGTGTCGGCGTGCAATTATATTAATTATGTTTGTTCGTTTCGGCGCGGAAGCGAGCTGACTTGCGTTTTGCTGGCAACTTAATATCATGTTTAAGGCTGACGAAGACCGCCCAAATCAGACGGTTGCTTTACAGGTGATTAGAAAGTGAAGAGAAATAAATTATATAAGTCCTCAAATTGGTTGGAATTGAATAGTTTGGTTTGATTTAGCGGTTTCGTCTGGTTGTTGTTGAACTCTACCGCTTACTGCTGATTGCTGCGGTTTTCTGATGTTATTATCAAGAACAGTTATTTTAATTGTTAATTTTTTTTGTCCATGAGTAATTTTTGTGGTCGCCCGACTAAATTAGCTTTAAAGATGGTCAAATTCTACGTCGATTCGCTACTGCTTATCATCTCTACACCTATTTCTGCTTTATAAAATCATCTCTCATTGCATCTCAGTTTTTTGTATAAAAAATATAAAATTAACACTACGAATATTTTTGACACGCTACAATCGATATTTATTTTTTGACTACAAATACTAACGTCATACGCAGGTTCGTGTTTTTTATTAGGCCACTGACGTCTATTTACACCTGTAACTACTTAAAGCCGGTCATAGATGCGTTGCTACTCCTAAGAACAACGATGGTCGCTTAAATGCAACTAATTCACACTAGAAATAAATGTGACGTAGGTACTTTTCCGGAGACAAGACTGACTATATCACTATTTAACCGGAGTGGAACGTAAAGACCAATTGGATGCTGATAAGCAATACAGTATCAAGTCACAAAGTCTTTCTTTAGAGATAATGGCATCTAAGCATATTACTGCCAATTACCTTACCTGTTATTCTATGTGTGTAATATAAAAAAAAAAGGATTCATACTCTATTAGTATGATAAAAACAAAAATGTAACATATTTTTTGAAAAACACCAGATTATTTCATATTGCATAATGTAAAACACGTTAAAATATTCGAAAGTCGTTATGATATAAATACATTTTTTCCGATTTGAGACTCTTTTCTATAATGTAAAATACGTGAGGCATTACTGGGACAAGTCAAAATCTCTAAACAGAAGTTTTTGAGGGTTGACACATTATTGCTTATCGGCATCCAATTAATCTATATGATATTTTACTTAAAAAAAACAAACCAAACCAAAAATTTAAAAAACAAGGTAATGTTAAACCCCCTTCCCCTATAATGTCATCACTTGGGTGTTATAACATTGCTATTCCACACCTGTTATCGTGACTGGTATCATGTGGATACAATATATTAATGACTTGCATTTCTTTTGAGTCATGCACTTACAATAGGAATTGTTATGTAGAAATATTAATTACATTATTATGTTTTATGTATGGTATTCGGTTGAATAATTACAATATCGATATCATTTAACGATTTCCTTCGGAAAGTATCAGTTTTTGAATGAAAAATGAAGCGTATGAAACTATTTCGTAAAATTGAAATCTAATAAAACATCTATAACAAATGATTCTTTCAGTTACTTCAAGAATAAAGTCATTCTGTGTTATTTTCAGGGATACAAACCGGACCTAAAAGCACTAATAGGATAAAGTTAGACAGAACTAGGTGTAGTGGCAATGTCTAGTTACCATTTAAGTAACATTACAAATGCACTCCTGCCGAGTTCATTCAATATAGTAAGATTAGTTATAGCTTGTTCGTATGTCATTTAACGATTGAGCAAAACACTAGGAAACATTTGCAACAAAACAAGAAACCTACATTTTACATTATAATATTAATCGTCCAGTCGCCCGGACACATTAGCTACCTACTCCATAACTAAGTTTATTGGATTATTCAACGTATCCATTCCGGGATACGACACGATTGTAGTCGATTTTAATTACATTGAAGAAGTGAATTAATTCATGGTGCATTATAAATCAAAATAAAAAATCATAATTTCATAACTTTTCTAATACTTTTTTGGAAGGAATAGGTGTGATCGAAGACTAAGTTTGATAAATAAATGAATTTCTTCGTTTTTATGTTACTAACAGAACACATAACAATAACAAACAAAATTTAATTCAGTAATATAAATATCTGTCTAACTGACATTGAACAAAACTGACATTTCGTAAAATGTTTCGTTTACTAACTTGGTGAAATATTATATAGTCCAGTCCTAAATTGTGTTATGGACACGAATCCTTATAATAGGCCATCTAAGCCGGCTCCCGGCCAACACTCGGACTCGGATTAACATTCAAATTAAGTATTTGAGAACACTCTCAATAGGATCATTGTCCATAGTGTTGCCGTGTCGAATCCACAGGATCTATGGACAAACGGACGCAGATTGATCGATATCAGCAATCAGTCAATCAGAACATTTAAACATGTTTTGGTATTTACGACTACTGCTGCCCGATTAGGCCTTATTTACATCTACAGACATTGAACGTGTCATCTACAAACTGCAACAGAGAAAATCAATTTTCAATCAAATATTTCAACAGGCATGGGCCATAGCTGTAATGTTAGAGCTGTATAGGGAAATATTATTTTCCGTCTTGACTCGTGTTTGATACGCTCTTGTCTGTAGATAAGAATTAATCCGGTGGTCACTTTATCTTTGATTTCATTTTAATGTTAAAATAAGTAAGAATTCTGTAAACTACAAAATTTTATAAAAAATAATACAAATATGACCATGTACAGAGGTCGATGCGTTTATTATAAAACGCCAAAGTGTTACATATACTACAACGTTTGAAAGTTAATATTAAACTTTACAGAATATGCCTAGAAACGACTTATATAAAACATAAATTGTATTGATTGTATGGCCTTTAAATTTGTTATGAAGCCTTACCTAATTGCAAGAAGAGGACTCAAAATAAAATCAGATGTCACACCAAATGTCGGTCCCAATGGAAACAACCGTCGCGAGATAAGCGCTATCTACCGGCATTGGTTTCCCAACGGCAAAATATTTACGATACACTTTGTTAACGAACTGTTAATATGTGATTCATGCAAATCGATACGTTTGTTTTCCTATAGAACCGCCGAGATAACCTGCCGCTTCGCCCCCAAGTTATAGGAAAACGCGGATATTTGAAATAAACTCCTTGAAAATTAAAAAGCATATTGAAAAAATCTAAATTGAAAAATACTCTTTGGTATTCAATGTTTTAATTCAAGGCATTAATTTCATTTCTATTTAAATTTATTTTTTTCTCTTAAAATAAGTTTAAAGTTATACGAGTAGGTATATTAAACAAATAATTGTGTTATTGTAATCAATTTACATAATATAAATAATTTCATTCTGCATTTCACGCAATACATACAGATTGTGCCTATAAGTATTGTGAAATACGAACCTATGCCTTTAAAACAATTTTGAATAAAAAATATTTATAAATGGACTTTAAAAATATCTTTTCAGCTCCTTTTTGGTAATATTCTCCTGAGATTATTCCTATTAATTTTAAATCGAAAAGACTTATTGTATTACATCAATAAATCGTTACAGCGCATAGCTTCCACCAACTCCAGTGCACCGCGCCGACACTCGCCGTATCAATAATTGTGTGATTAAAATGCCGATGGAGGACTGATGGGTTCTCGCCACCATTTCTAAGTATTTTCCACAGATAATGCAGGTTTTTGAAGCAACCTACCGATAATAACCACTATTCCAAAGCGATACTGTCCCGATGTGTCGACATTTACGCGAGCCCAGATAAGTATTACGGGTACACTCAATACGTGAGAAAAATACAGTGAGGATTTTAAGTGAGTATTTTGGTAAATGAGCAGTGAGAAAGTCAAGCCTTAGCATATTCCAATGGAAAGCCCTTACGGGCCCAGGTTTTTTGACCTGAGATCGACCTATTATGATGATGTTGAGCTCTATAACGGGATTGATTTAAAGTAAGTTATTTCTTATAATATACAAGCAATAAATGCGCATGAAGGTGATAACTCCATATTCTGTTGCATGGCTGGAATATGTATGTCCCCCATACTCCGTTTAAACCAGATTATAGCAGCGCTTAACGTTACTTTCAAGCACAGATGGTTTAACATATTTTAAGGGTCGAAGAATAGTAGGTACCATCCATATCAACTGGTCTCGTGGCGGTCCTCCACGGTTCGATTTGCATTGCGCGCCTCTATTTCTTGCTATGAGCGTAAAAGATGTGGATCGTACTTATTATGTGAGGTATTTACACAACGCTATGACATTGGTCTCTTCACGGATGATGCTAAATGACCTCTATTTCAACTCGAAGATATGTACGAGTATATTTGCCACTCATCTTGTGTTGCCAATGCTCATAGGCGGCGGTGACTACTTTTTATCAGGTATGCCATGTGCTTTACCATTAGGTTTATGTATTAAAAGATGTAGAAACAAATACGGCAAAGATGAACATAAACATGACAACCATGGTACCGTGATGTTCAACTATAAACAAGTAAGGTCTAAGGACTCTCGTCAAAAACGATTACAACGCTAACATTCTACAAAGATATGGGTAGGTAAGGTATTCATTTCTATTTTTCCATTGTTATTTACACAAGGAGAATGTTACCCTAAATATTAAAATCATCAACTGAATCAATAAATAACTTTTACCAGCCGATAGCGGTTTATTTAGCTCGTTCAAAGGGGCTCGCGCGGAAATGGGGTAATTTATCTATTTATTGATTTACTACAGGGTGGCATTGTGCGAACAATACGAGCAAATTGAGACGTCCGATTCTCCACGCATTCCGGTTGTCTGTGACTGTGGGACCCGCCGCCATCATGGTTTAGGTAATAGTTTTTATTGGTTTTCAGATAAGACATTAATCATTAATTTATTCAGCCAAATATTTAAAAAAAATATTATGTTTTTTAGAAGACGTGTTATAATCTTCGTCGTCAACCCATACTGTTACATTAAACTAAATATAAATATCGTCGACTTTTAATACATGTAGTTTTCTTAACAATATTTCCTACCACCTTTTAAACTTATTCAATTAATTGATTACCTCATCAATTAATTGAATAACTTTAAAAGTTTATATAAGTTTGAATAAAAAAATGTTCGCGATGAATTTGGGACACCAGTTAAAAAAGGTATTAAAAATAATTTAATAAGAGATAAAAAAGAGATCGCTAGTATTGAAAGCCGGGTCCCAAAGTATTTCAGACTGTTTATTCCACTTGATACCTAACTTAATTCTAACCATGGTAGACTTTAATTTAACAAAGCGTACTATGATATTTTTAACAAATATACGTCATCATACATGCTGTTCACAGACTACTGCGAATTACAACTAATTTATAAATAAGTTATTGCAGTTATTAAAACATCGAGAATGTATTGCCAAGCTGTACGCTAGTTCGTCACGCTGGCAATGTTATCCAACATGGCTCCGTGCTACAATAACATGTTATCAAAGGGTTTGCTCCCCAGATAGTTATACTTTGAATTATTTTTATTGAAATTATTAACAAAAGATTTCACCCGCTTACAAATATCATTTTGTTGGCAGCCATATTTTTATTTCCCCCTTCACTGCGCCGGCACAGATTTTTACGCACACCACGACATTTTTTACGGTTAGTAACATTGTAGCCGTAACGAAATTTATAAAAATATTTTTATTTTCAAAGCCGGTACGCCATGTCTAATGAATAAATGCAAGAATTATTTCAATGTGCCAACGTGTTGTGACATTCTTGAATGTGATGCAATTTAGGTTTTTAGAAACTAGTTTATACCGGTTCTTAATAAATATTCTAATTTGGATGTTATGAATGAACTTGAAAATATAGGAAATCTATTATAGAGCAGAACTATCACGAGTTCAATGTACCCCATTATATGCGTGTAAAATTTCATGTAAATCGGACCAGTGGTTCCTGCGTGATTCAGTAGCACACAGACACAACCAAACTCATTTTTATATACCTATTAGTATAGATCACAAATTTCTTACGTATAATTAGTGAAATTTAAATACACCACAAGAATTACCACAGGTAAAACAATTGCTTCTATAATATAATGTATTTACGTATTCCCTATATTTAATTATAATAACTTTCAATTTTGTTAAGTATAATATTTGTGTAAGTGTACAAAAAATAATAATTTGATCAACAAAGCTCCCGCTGCGCGCCACATCGCGCGTAACGCGTTTTCAATCACAATGCCTCATGAGTTGTTATTTTTAGTGGCCGTATGTACATACGAGCATAATGTGGGGCGTTTGAATGGCTCGCGGTGTATGCACACAGTTAAAGAAAATAGAGCTATGCCCTTAGTACTCTGCCCTCAGAAGCCCAATACCTAGTATCTCAAAAGTCATCATTGACATCGTCAACCCATTATTGTCCCACTTTGGGAACGGGTCTTCTCTCAGAATAAGTGCGAATTGGTAGATTTCACACACCTCTGAGAGCTTTTTTTAAGGGCTCTCAGGTTTCCTCACGATGCTTTCCTTCACCGTAAAGCAGTGATAATTACATTTTTTACATTATTTAAACAAAAACAGTGGTGCGTGGCTAGGATAACCTCAAAAGTATTATAAAAACATTTGATTTCATAGCTTCGGATAGTTTATCTAATTCGATTGATGGTATCTAAATTAAAATATTAAAAATTAAGTTTAAAAATATCGATTCTCGTACTTTTCTAGCATCTTATAATTCTTCAATTGCTTTTGAAGGCAGTAAGTACGTTTCCTCAAAACAATCAATGTTAAACGTAAACAGTTACATGGATCGTGGTCACAGCGAAGTTTCGCCGTGACCACGATCCATGTAACTGGGTCGAAATATCGGCAAAAAGAAATTCAAAAAACCGGACATCGTGAGTACCCGTAACATATTAAAATGAAAAACATACTGATAATGTAAAATGTTAGAACATCTTCTTAATAGAAAGTACTTTACATACGTGATGCTATGTATATAATCACATGTAAAACAGATATCAAAATGCGTTCCTACATTAAATAACACTTTGTGCAATGCATATTCCCGTGCAACTACTATGCAGAATGTTAGAAATATTAATAAATAAGATTTGATCAAATATTCCCTAACAACGATTGCCCTATATCAAACATCTCCTGGCGTCAGCGTCCCGGCGGGTGCGAGCCCCGTATAACGCATGTTAACGCACATGTAACTGTCGCTAACAAATATTTATAAATGTTTTATTCGATCGGCGCGGGAACATGTGCTTGCCGCAAGTGATGAGCGATGATGACTCGTCTGATCAATTGTTACGTCATAAACGCTGTCTTCTAAATTAATGACACTTAACTCCTTGTTACAGAACAATTTATACAAAACTTTATAGGACCAAAAGAAGTGTTGCTTAATTGTTGATCGCAAACAACAAGATCAAAATAAAATAATAAAAAGAGTATTATTATCATATAAAATCAACGTTATTTATACTGTAAGGATAAACGAGTATCCAAACGTATTCCTTTACTATAAATAGTTTGAAACTTTTAACAGCTCTATTAAACCATTCTGTGGGTATATGATGTATGTCTTCATAAAGTATTAAAAATGAAAGAAATGTACACAAGGTTTTAATATTTTAATAACATTGCTGACCTTTTATTTTATAAGCGAAGGTCACACATACAGGAAATAGTCAAAACTAATATGAACAAATTAAGATTTAATAAACTGCATACCATGCTACAATTGACAACGATTCCAAGACGTACATCGCTACAGTACGAGTGAAAAACGCCGCCGTTTAACAACTTGGACCACCACAATTAGCCCTATTGTCCTGTCCCTTCACACAACACCGTTTTCATGTAGAATGTAGATCGAATTATGTTTGCACACATGCACGTCGTGTTCGGGAATTAGCGGGATTACTGGCATTATTGTCTCAGGTTACCAAATAATTACACTAACGTAACTATTTTGAGGTAGCTTTGCGGTTTGTAATTCAATTTGGGTGGTTCGGAATACATTTTTTCTTACTCATAATTTGGTGCGAAATTCTTTTATTAGGTGTCAAGTATTTTGTTTTTTAAACAGTACAAATTCTGGTAGACACAGTTTTAGGTATCGTTTATATTTTAAAAGTTTTGTAGAGCTTCTCAACCTTTGTAAATTTCATCGAAATTGAATTTTTAATGGTTTTTTGAACCATGGCCAAAGATCTACCTTCGGTCGGATAATACTGATTCCTTTCACCGTTTAAGCGAATCACAATTACTAAAAAATCTAATTTTCTAATTTCATTTTTTTTTTAGGTTTATATAGTTAAAAAGTAAATTATTGACAAAAGTATGACGTATAAACAATATCAATAATGTTCTTTATTATTCATTTAACCTAGTCTTCAACCCATTATAGTGCCACTGCTGGACACAGGTCTTCTCTTAGAATGAGAGAGGTTTTATGGCCATAGTCCACCGCGCTGGCATAGTGCAAATTGGTAGACTTCAAACATATTTGAGAAGTTTTTCTCTTTAGATAACCTTGTGCATGTTTTCCCACGATGTTTTCCCTCGCCGTAAAGCAGTGATAATTAATATCTAATATGCACATTATTTTTGAATAATCTGTGATACCGTTGCATACCTGTGATTTGAACCTCGGACATTCGATTGAGAGGCCGAGTTTCAACCATTAGGCTATTACTACTTAACCTAGTTTAGTTTTGTTTAAAAGGCCTATTGTAAGACATTACACTACATTTACGGATAATTAATTAAAGATTTAATCTGATTTCTTAAATACCAATCTGCCATCCGGTACTATTTGGAAACAAAAGAACGCAATAAGATAACTATCTATATATTTTTTTATAATAGACCGGTTGTATATCATAACTTGAGTGGTATTTTTGAATCCAGATATACAAACTAGATCTGTTTTTGTCGCCGCTACTAGTCATAAGATAACAGATTAAAATCTATTAGTGATGGTAAAATGCTATTATTATAAATTGAAGGTATTGTCCGACTGTTTGTCGTAATTTATACTATCGTAAATTTAAACACGCCTTCTACACTCATAGCCCCACACTAGCATTTTCTCCGGTGTCGTGGGTGCCATGGACAGACAAACACGAATACACAAACCCCCAGACCCAGAACAGAAATCTAAACTCATCATTCATATTTCTGTCTGGCCGGGAATCGAACCCGCGGAGCCAACTGCGTGTCAGACCGGTATGGTGACCGCTTCGCCACGCGGGTCGTTAAAATGTTTCTCACCTTGTTTCTAAATACAGTTTTAATATATTTTAAAGGTTGTAGCCTTTGTGGTTTGACTCCGGGGGACCCATCGTCACATATGTTTCTGTTTCATGACAGTAGCGTTATGGTCCAGTTTAAGCCATATTTATCAGAGGTGTGCCTAATCGATCCATAGGCAGAAACGCAGTTTAAGCTATCCTAGTTTAAGAGTAAGCTTTACCAGAGATGATTACCGTTGTCCATACTTCTATTTTATAAAAAGAATATAAATATAAAATCCTTATATTTTTTATTTCAATATCATAAAAAATATTATAAATATAAAATCCTTAAAACATGTTTATTTACTCAAGTAATTGTTTCTCAATTAAATACATAAAAAGTACCTTGAAAGTAACCTTAATAAAGTAAAAGTACCTTAGTAAAATTGTCTTTTATTGAGGTTACGCGACCTTCTTATACACAATATACGACCCCCTTTCAAGGGGTCGCGAAAAGTTGAGAAACACTGGTCCGATATTTATGTTGTGGTGCAAGGTTGCAGAATATAATTCCCACCTAAGATGTAATACTCCTGTGCTATTAGTAAATGTTTATTATGCTTCTCGCGTATATAATGTAAATAGCAAGTTAATAGTTAAAAACGATAAAAACCACGTATTTGTATGGGAGCTCCGTTATGTTTTTATTTTATTCTGTTTATATAGCAGCAATACGTCATCTGTAAAAAAATCAACTGTCTAGGTATCAAGGTTTATCAGATATAACCTGGTGACAGACAGACGGCTAGACGAACAGACGGACAGCGTCTTAGTAATAGGATTCCATTTTTACCCTTTGGGTACTAAAAACGTCTCGAGTTTTAAATTAAAAATAAATAAAACAAATTAATAATTTACAAAAAACCTCGTTATACGAAATAATCTGGCAGTAATTGCTTTTTAATGCTAATTGTAACGCTTGGTATAAGTTTTCGTCAAAACTAGCTTTCATTTGATACTCATATTATCGTAATAATAAAAACTCATCCCGCTCCCCTCCCCTGTTTTCAGGCGCCATTTTTTTTATATATTACTGATGTTGCTCTGCAAACTGAGACCATTCTAATGATATGTCATACGTCACAATCCGTCAAGCCGTTTGTGCTGTAGCGCGTGCCAAAGAAATGAACATACATACAAACATACATACACTCAAAAACATTATCCTCATTCTGACTCAGTCGGGTGAAATGTCACTATCCGTTAAGAAGTTTGAGCTGTAGCGCGTGCCAAACAAATAGACATACATACATACAAACATACATACACTCGAAAAACATTACCCTCATTCTGATTCAGTCGGGTGAAATGTACCTATTTCTTCTGTTATGCCCACAAATAGATTAAGTATATTATATTTCCAAATAGCAAATACAACAAAAAAAGAATTTTGAAAATCGGGCCAGAAATGACGGAGGAATCGGTGAACATACATAAAAAATACATACAGTCGAACATAGAACCATCCTTTTCGAAGTCGGTTAAAAATACTTACAAAAATAAATTAATATAAAGAAGTATTTTTTAAAACAAGTTTTTTTCCGTACTGTATTCAATTCTAAAAAATAAGCTCTTTCACTTGATACTAGAGATGCGACTTGGCTGGACAAAAATCGATTTTATAATAATCGATGTTTTTGGAAAAAAATAATCGATTTTTAAAAATCGATTATTTTTTGTTTCCAATTTTAACGACCAAAAAAAAAACACAAAAAACGGCAATATGGACAATATTATGTAACTTGACGACTAAACAATGAAAAAAACGACATAAATTAGGGAAAAAAATCGAAATAAAAAAAATCGAAATAAATAAAAATCGATTAAAATAAACCGATTATTTATGGTCAAGACATCGATTTCTAAAAATCGATTATTCTAAAAAAAATCGATTTTTAAAATAATCGATTATTTTTTAACATCCCTACTTGATACCCATATTGGATGGGTTGGACAAAAATATGTATTCCGCCATTTTGTTGCGGCGGCCATTTTGGAATTA
>DWNE01001057.1:0-23809 GCA_018249875.1 Cecropterus toxeus | reverse complement strand
ATAGTGATCTATCAACGCACAGCCCAAACCACTGGACGGATCGGGCTGAAATTTGGCATGCAGGTAGATGTTATAACATAGGCATCCGCTAAGAAAAGATTTTGATCAATTCTAATCCCAAGGGGATAAAATTGGGGAAGAAAGTTTGTATAAAACTTTGTCAATTTTAAAACTTCTTAACGCAAGCGAAGCCACGGGCAAAAGCTAGTATATTCTTATTATCTGATTGAAGTAGCAAAGAAGCATGTAGTCCACCTGATGGTAAGTGATTACTGCCGCCCATGGACATTGGGTTCTACTTGCAGTCGATCACAGATGCGTTGCTACTGCCGAGGACTAAGATGGTCGCCTCATACATATATAAATGAGCCGGCAACCACACCCTTCGAAGGAATGTTGCACGCTAGAAATAGTACCTCTCCGATCGAACACACTAATAATGATGTCTAAGTAAAAAAGAAATCATTATTTCACACAAAAAAAAGCTTCTCATCACAGGACACCACACATATTTGTAAACACAATTTCTAAAACTCGCATCAAAAACGATCGGATCGTATGTAATATAATAATATCGCACGTTTAAGACCCATCTCCGTCTAATTCAATATACGCCGCTCCACATAAAGCTGATTCATGCGCACGGACGAGCTAGACGCCTTAATTGGGCCCACAATCATAATTACGTTCCCGTATCTCGCTCAACCACGACTCGTTAACGACGGAACTCTGATTTATAACTCGTCGTATTAACGGACGGAGTGCGGTGTGCGTTGTTGCGATGTGGGGTGCACGGCAATGTTGTTGTGTCGTGGGGTGTTGTGGGGTACGATTTTTAGCTATTGATTTATTTTTGTGTGTGTTTCCCAAGTATTGATTTACCCGATGTGACGACGACGATTACAAATTATTGTTATTAATTTGTAAAGAAAGTGTGTGTATGTGTGCGTATTTAGTGTTGAAACTTAGGGCATTTAAATAGAATTAAGTACCAACCGACTATGCAGTCCACTTGTTTGTATGTACTCATTGACATTCATGGCCATCTATAAGTAACTCTTTAGGTTTATCTGAAACCGATCACAATTGCGTTTCCACTCCAGAGAACTAAGATCAACATATCGTTTATACGTCGGTCAGCTTTTATTGAATCCACGCCCTTCCACCGAAGCGCAAAAAAAACAAAGAATACGTCATCCCAGCGGTTTCCCTAAATTGTAATTAATAAAAACTTAATAATTTCACAAAGTCACTACTTGTGTCACCTATCTAACGCCACACACCCGTCGACGGTAAATACGATGCGTTATAAATTTCTATCTCATAGCTGGCCGGTTGTACGAGATAGGGCGTAATTATCATTCTATATCCAATTAAGGATGACCTTTATATAATGGTTATTATATTCGTAACATTATCCCTTCTTACTGAAAAAGGGAAATGTACATAAGTATCTTTGGAATAATAACTTTATGTAAATACAAAATTCTATTCAATAAAGAGTTTCAAAGATAAAAAGTACAAATATTTTTGTTTAAAATTATGTTTCCTTTTAATCTTAAATAACAAGTAAATTAACAATAAATTATTTCGCATAAGAAGGACATATACTTAAATAAGTACACTCGTATTAGAATTTTGGAATAAGTATTACAATACAATACTAAACGAAATTACATCCAAATAATAGGAAAAGTTAACGAGAGAATAATTAGAAATATATTTCCTTTGAAATTATAAATAATTATCGTTAATCTTAAATCGCAAGTAAATTAACAATGATTCACTCCTAAATTCCCTCTTTGATCCTTTTCAAAGCAGATTGACGGGCGTAATGCCAAAATTACAGAATCAACAATTACAATTACAATTAATTAATTCGACATAATTATTCATATCACATTATCATCTTTTACTTTGAGCTGAGATAGTCTTGTGTTTATTGAAATAATTATTCAAGGTATATAATATTTATAATAAATAACGTTTTATGACAGAACACGTTCTGTGTGCAAAAAAGTAAATTGTATTTTTTATTTGGTTTATTATTATTTGGCTGTTCTCAGCCGAATCAGATATATAATGCACTGGTCAATACGATGTGTTACAATGAATTCCGTTTCGACCGAGTAGGTATCACCGCCACACATGTTTCTAACGTAAAGCCGTTCTTGTGTTTCGGTAGAAAGGTGTGGTTGCCAGCTTATTTACACCTTAGCTCTCAAGGATAACAATGCGTCTATAATTATCTTTAGGTAAGCAATAAGGAGTAATTACCATTAGATGAACTGCATTCTCATTCGTTGTTTCTACCGTACGAAAAACATCTGATTTATAGGATTTCCTGTACCAAAATTATATCAAATAAAACACTATCAAACCCTTTGTAAATAACTGAGCTGAAATCACTCTTTTCTTTAAAGTTTTATGAATGCATATCAGATCCGTCAAGTAAAAACTAATAATTATAAACGACTTTGATATTTTAGTATCATAAAATGAGCATGATTACAGAAAAAAACATTTTAAGATCAGACATATTGATTCATTTCCTATTTTCGTATATGTATAATAGATTTACTTTTAGTAATGAAGATAAAACGACTCTATCACTGTTCCATCATTTACGAAACAAATACCAAATACGCCCAAATGTGACGCGAATAATAATTCACACAAATAGTCATTCACGCCCCATCGCAATACGAATATAGGGCGTGGCGTATTCGCTTGTCCGACGCAATTAGCGCGTTTGGCCAACGGTAATACCAATTATAATAATTAACATAAAACGATGCCACGTCGAAACATAAACTCATTAGTTTTAAATCTTAAACAATAGAACGTTGACATTTTCACGTGTGCCATTTCCCCCAACCATTAAGAAAAACGATACATTTTTATAGTTACTTCAAGACATTTATTTACGGTCCTTTATGTTTTCGATATTCAGAATCTGACCTTAGTTTGCTTACAAATATGTTTTTTTTATCAGATTTAAGTAGCAAACGAGCATGCAGTCCACCTGATAGTAAGTGGTTACTGCCGGCCATAGACATCTGTAAGCAACTTCATATGGATCAAAGGTTCTATCTGAAGTCACACAGATGCGTCGCTACTCCTGAGGACTAAGATGGTCGCCTCATACATAAGCCGAGCCGGAAACCACACCCTCCCACCTCACGCAAGAACTGCTTCACGCTAGAAATAAATGTGGCGGTGGTAACTACCCGGTCGAACTACACTGGTCTACCTGTTAAATAAGATCAGATTCCAACTTTAGTTTGGTCCCAGATGTGTTGATATCCATGAGGACTAAGTTTTAATGCCTCGGATAACTATGTCTCCCTTACAACCAGACCAGATACCTCTCGGACCAGACAACAACTGCAACTAACACTGCTTTACTAGCCACAAAAAAGTACCTTCTGATCGAACCGTACTAATTCTACCTTGCAATGTTGTTATTTTAAGTAGACACGGCAAAAGATAAACAGAGACATTGCAATTCAAACAGACCACAGATGTCCACCAGCCACTTTTAGCTTTCGGCTTTTAAGCTCGCTCGCTTAACAAAAACAAAGAAACTGAACGTACGGGAAGCGTGAAATAAAAATAAAGCAAGTGTAACGTTGTACGAGCGGAGATCGAGTAGTGCACAGATGGTTCCGTAAAAGCTATTTATTTAATAAGCTTCGATTTGTGATAGTATGCAGTCTGGACGCAGAATTTTGTTTCAGAACAAAAAAGGTTGTAGGTTCTTTATAAAGATACCATTTTGAAGTGAAACTTCTTTAGAGTCGTTGTGATTTGAAACTCGATGAAACGACAATGCGTTACGAAAGCAGTTGTCGGCGCTATAACTAGATGGCGCTGTTGACCTTTCTGAATCACGCTAACGATTTTACTTCGTAGCTTGTACAAGGGCTAAAATATTAAATTTCACAAGTTCAGAAACGATTAATTTAATTTACTTATAATACACGGAATTCTCTCTAACATTTTCAATATATTCAGAATGTTTTGTTATTTATAACATTATTATTGCTTAACGTGATATACTTATTTTTTTTACAGATTCTTAATAGGATACCTACGCACAAATATTAAAAAAAATATAACTACTTATTTACAGTAATTTATCTTTATAAACTCTTTATCTTTTTTTACACTGAAAAATGTAACAAACAAAAACAACAAACGCCGCGGTGATTTGTACCAAGCATTTTATTATACCGCCAAAGCCAAGGAACCCTAAAAAGAAAAGGACGCACCGAGGCAGAGACATCTTGACAAGATGGTAATTTCGACACCGGAATGGTATTAAAGAGAGAAAGAAAACAAACTTGCTAGAAAGAGATGGAGTGTCGGATTTGCTAAATTATTTGCTACAAAAATGGCACGCTTCCAAGATCAACAGATCGCACAATGAGCACAAAAGAGACAGAATTCAAAATTTCGGCAAACTGATTTAAATATTTAGAACTATTCCCAAAAACGTAGTCTATCGGCTAGCGTTTTCAAAAAAAACGAGCTCACGGTTAAAGATTTTATTTTCCATGAGAATTTACAAAAAAACCCTTACAGAGAAATATATTTTATATATTATGTATGTTTATATATTTTATAAGAAATCGCCGCTAAGCGTAGCTTGATAGTTAAAGTTTACTTTACACTATATAAAATTGAATTAAGTTATATATTACAAGTAGTTATTTAAGCAGCTGTAAATGAAATTAACGTAAAAATTAAAGTAGTTAATTAATTAATAAAGTAACAAATAAACTAATAAAGTACAAAACGCTTTAAAACGCTTTCTACACTCATAGCCCCACAGCAGGATTTTCTCCAGTGTCGTGGGTACCATGGACATACAAACACGAATACACAAGTACCCACATCCAGAACACGTCGTAGTAGCAGACAGTAAGTAGAAAACTATTTTTTTTTCTTCGTTTTGTTAACTTTCCTAATATATATATATTTTTAAATTAGTGTGGGGTGTTTCTGTTAAGCCCTCAGGGGTGCAACGCATCTGTTACTAACTCCTTATTTTTTTATCAGATTTAAGTAGCAAACCAGCATGCAGTTCACCTGATGGTAAGTGGTTACTGCCGCCCATGGACATCTGTAAGGGACTTCATATAGAATAGGGGTCCTGTCTGAAGTCGATCACAGATGCGTTGCTACTCCCGAGAATTGAAATGGTCGCCTCTTACTCGTATATAAGTGAGCGGGCATCCACCCTTTAAACGAAACGCAAAAACTGCTTTTGAAAAAAAACTGTTTTGTTAAATATAAATAACTTACTCGACTGCACTGAATCGGACGTATTCACGTCCAATTCAGTGCGGTTTTCGTATATTTTATACAAATTTTGATCCGACTTTCTGAAACTCATTACTATTTGAAGATGAAACTTACCTGAAACAAGAAAAAAATATTTTATTAGATATACAAACAAACAATTTTAAACGGCAATATCATATTATATGTTATACGTAAAAAAAACAAATACTTAGTAATAAACATTAGTACATGCGACGCAAAACGCGAAAATGAAGAGTTTTGTACAAATCCCTAAATATTTATGAAGGGTTATAGAAGAGACCAAACCTCATATGTTACACATAAATGGTAAAATTAACCAATAACATCAAATTTAACAATTCTTCAAATAATGCTTATTTCTAAACAAGCCGGGTGCGCTACATATCTATATATATCAACGTTAAATACATTAATTAAGTTGTAACACCAGATTCGGCCTAATCCTAAGCCTTTCAAACTAGAAACCTTTCAAAACATTGCTACAATACTATAATTAAAACAATAATTAGAAAGTACAACTACATTGAAATACAATGAGTCACCGACGACATTTACACACATCATAACAGGCACATACGCATAGAGACACACGTATATGTACATTGTATACGTATAAACGCACACAAACGTAACGCGTGAAACATTTTACACACATACGCTCACGTACACACACAAACGCACTTATACACTAGGGTTGCCAACCGTACTATCGTATATAATATTATTCTACATTTCGAGTCTGCGTACTATACTATTGAACAAGTAACGCCGAAATCTAACAAATAAATCCATTAGTTCTAAATCCAGATTCTACGTACGCGTCTTTACATTTTAAAACAAACACATCACTTCAATAAATATATAAAAAGTGTAGCTTTATTAATTATGTTTTTGTCTACGTTACGATTTGTTCATAAAATACTATATGTTTTATATGTGTACTACAGTTTTGTAGCTTATTTAAAAAAATACATTTTAAAATACATACTTATTTTAAAAAATACTACACTTCGTTGAAAAAGTGTTGGTAACCCTATCATACACACACACATACGAACACATATAGAGTAACATTTAATGCGATCTCGCACGTCACCATAAATTCTTCACGGCCGTTTTGATATTATTTAACTTTATTGCCCGCGCCTGTCCGGCCGGGAATGATTTGTGCGCATAATTAATCTAATTATATCGGCTCTCGACGCAAGCATTGTCCACTTTTTGCGGGCCTGTTCCGTTCGCGAATGCCAATGGTGAGACGTAGCTTAGAAAGTTGTTAGGTTTTAATTAGGTTTCGTTTTAATGTAATAATCGTTTCGTCACAATATAGGATTTTTATTACACAAGGATCAAAGCAGTTCACTTGATAATAAGCGTCCATTGCCGCCAATAGACATCTGTAAGCAACTTTATATAGAACAGCGGTTCTATGTGAAGTCAATCAGAGATGCGTCACTACTCCCGAGGACTAAGATCGCAACCACACCACAAGACTTCTTTACGCTAGAAATAGGTGTGACGGTGTACCTCTCCGGTCCAATAATACTCATTCTACCTTGCAAAAGTCTCAATACAGTAAAGTACTCAGTACTCAAGGGTTTCCACGTATATGTAACCGACCTTATGTTACAGGGAGTTCAATAATCAACCCCCGATAAGCCCATGGACATTTGATACAACGTACTTTTTTTACTATATGGAAGAAGCAGACGAGCATGCAATCCTGATGGTAAGTGGCCACTGCCGCCCATGGACATCTGTAATCAACTTCATGTAGAATTGGAGTTCTTTCTGAAGTCGATCACAGTTGAAGCTCAACAGCACAGCTAGTTTCCATTATAACTGACGTCAGTTCTTATAATTTACTATTATAGTGGTATAATCGTTAGTTATAGTTGGGACCGCGCTGCGACAGATTGGAGCTTGGACCCTCGGACCTAATCGAGGTCTCTCGACTATAAATTTAATAAACTTTGACTAGTTTTATATCTAATTGAGGGTAACCTAAGCATTTCGATATCGTACAAACGTAATATTTACAGGTACCTTTAAATTTGAATGAAATGTGTTCATTCTGTTTATGCTTACGAGGGCACTTACAATTTTCTTGTCTTGGCTTGACATAAAACGGTTTCTTTTGTACTAAACTGAGTAGAAGTATGCGCAAAATTGGTTTAAATTAAGAAAAACACGTTTGTCTCTTAATTTAGATCCATATTACGAGAGATTAGGTTGGAAGGTTAGGAGTTAGGTTAGGAGGGTTGAGGTAAATCTCAAATCAATATTACGAGAGATTTTGAAGTGAATTTCACATTCTCACGAAGAGAGGAGGGGAGTGGAAAACACTAAAATCACTTCATTAACGGACGTGGGCTCGCCTGCCTTTTATATCATGGACAAACAACATCAAAGGCATCCATATGTTGAATAGTTGAAGTATCTAATCAGAGCGTAACAATGCAATATGTTCTCTGGCGAAGTGTGATCCGTATGATGCATCGTCGATATGCAACATTAGTCATTGCAATCTGCCAACCAAGACAATGGTGGTTCGATTTAGCACCGACGTTTAGATGGTGCCAAGTAAGATGCGCGGATCAAACGCATTCAGGGCGGTCCGAGAGATGAGAGGTAGTGGGTGAGTGCGAACTAACTTTTATATGTACACAATCAATAAGCGTGTTAATTAATTTAACCGTTAAGGCTCCGTAAGGAGTTCAGTAAAACGCTTATCAGCTAAGAGATTCGAATAGAATTGATTAAATACTTTCTTTAGTGAAATTATACTTCAGTTAGATCTTACCCGCGACTTCACCCGCTTCGATTCATTACTACGATAAAGAGTATCCCATGTGTTATATAAGATCATAAACTATATTTTTGCCAAATTTTACCCAAAGCGGATCAGCACTTTTTACGTAAAAGAGTAACAAATACACGTATAACTTCACAAACATTCGCCTTGTACTATTAGTATGATAGATAGACTGATACCCTTTGCACAAAAACTTGATAGAAAAGCTCTTAGACAATTGTTTTAGTTTACAATTACAGAATGTTAAATGTTATTTGCTTAACACGCTCACATCCCCAATAAATAAAAATAAACAAAAAATATATCCTTGGTACTTCTATGACATTATATACTGCAATCTGGCCAGTTCATTTGAACAGATTATTGCCTATCATTTATATCATACAGTTTAACTTCTACTATTATTAAATAATCGTGTTTAACATTAAATTCGTATCGATTACAGTTTATCTGAATGCCTCAATAGAATACAATAAAGGTGTCAAGTCAGTTATACAATAAATGTTCGAATATCGCCAATGTAATTTTGCACCGCTCTAAGCCTATGACTTGAACCTTGTCCACTCTTTCCACGTACAACAATAGCGTGTTTATTTCAACTGGCGGCGTGCATTGTCTCGCCTCCCGGCCGCGCTTGCCAAGTCGCCGCTGCCGGTATGCGGTCAGTATTAGGCAGTCGGTTCATTATTATCACTTTGTGTTTTAATTGTTGTTTAATTTCTGCGACCAGTTGAGACTTTCATTATGAAAACTTTTCATCAATAATAATATATGATTTTCCTAGATTTATAGCAAAACTAACCTGTCTACCAATTCGCACTTGGCCAGCGCGGTGGACTATGGCCTAAAACTCTCTCACTCTGAGAGAAGACCCCTGCCCAGCAGTGGGACAATAATGGGTTGACGAGAGATAGCAAAACTAGCGTCTGCTAGTTTAACTATAAATCTCTATATATAATAAATTACAATAATATAATAAATTATGGGTATCCGTACCCACTTCGCGGGGCATTATTAGAATTGTGGTGTGATTCTTGGTACTAAATGTTTGGGTATATTACCCAACTGCCTTCTATGTGCTTGTCAATTTGGCGAAAATGTAGGCTCTTATGTCAAACCTTAGTGTAACTATGTTAATCTTTCAATTGAATATTAAGATGATTATGATTGATTATGTTTATTATTATTGTTTAATACTTCTTTGTATCCAGTATTTGATGTGGTTTTATTATTTGGCAGCAAACTTTATTGTTTTTCTGTTCTAATTGTTGCTACAAATACGTTGTCACATAGTTCATAAACCAATAGCCTTGTGCCATAACACATATTAGGACATAATTTTCCCAATAGCATAAAATAGGTCAAAATCAAAAACGTACCCAAACCGCGTGAGAATTGAGAACTGTTATTAGGTAATACGGACAGATAGACATGACGTTATACAAGCGTTCCGATTATTGCTATTTACCTACGGAACCTTAAAAAAAAGAAATGTGGCGGTGGTGCCTTCGTACTTAAACCATAAAGGTTCAAAGGTTTTTATATCCTCTACCGTATGTAAAAGGTTTTATTATATACGTTGCTGTGTATTAAATATCAAACAGAGAGTACCTACCTCCTTTGTAACCGGATTAAACCTAATATTTGTTAAAAAAATAATGGCAGTTACTTAGAATTGCTACCTACAGACCTCTACGTACCTAACATTTGTTAGAATCGTATTATACTCGTATTTAAATACAGATACAAACTACAATTCTTTTTTTTTTTAAAACACGCCTTCTACACTCATAGCCCCACACTAGGATTTTCTCCTGTGTCGTGGGTGCCATGGACACACAAACACGAATACACAAACACCCAGACCCAGAACAGAAATCTAAACTCATCATTCATATTTCTGTCACGCCGGGAATCGAACCCGGGACCCATTGCGCGTCAGACCGGTATGGTAACCGCTCGACCACGCGGGTCGCCAAAATATACTTTATTCATGTCCAAACATAAATTACCGTAACATACCAAGTTTAAGTAATATTCCCGGAACTTCTAATGTTAATAGCGTAATACTTAACACGACTTATTAATAATGTAATGTAATGTAATAGTGTAACATGGTATGGGATAGTGTAAGCTAGTGTAATCCGGCAACAACTCAACCTGATATTTACTTTAATCCACGTAATGGGGCACACTAATCAACACTTAAGTGGCATAATACACGTTAGGCGGTTGGAACGCGCGTTTCACACGCTGCAACTGAAATAGATTTTTATTTCGCGTGAACCATGTAGGGGAATTCATGTTTGATGTTGTAGAATAAGACGCAAAATATAAGTAGTGGAGTAGCAAATAAGCATGCAGTCCACCTGATGGTAAGTTGCCACTGTTGCACGTGCATATCTGTAAGAAACTTTGTATAGAACAGGTGTTTTATCTGAAATCAATCACAGGTGCGTTGCTACTTTCGAAGACTAAGATGGTCGCCTTATATAAAACTAAAAATTTTAATACAACAGCGTTTTTTTTTTTTCAAATTTGAAAACAACAGCGCTACATAGTACAATGTAAAGCACAAATTAATATGTACTGTAACTCATGTACATGTAAAACTCATCCATATAGGACGTTTAAATCAACAATCACTATAACCAAAAACTTCTAAGAGCATCTTACTGTCGCGTTTAAAACGCTTCATCCGAACCTGTTTTAAAGGAACATCGCATTTATGTACACATAAATATATTAAGAGCAGAACGACATCCATAGGTGGCCACTTATTATCGTATATACTATATTCTAACGAGCAAAATGACTACAGGCGTACAAAAGCGACGTTTAAAACGCTCCATCCGAACCTGCCCTCAAGCGGCACCTCACCCAGGTACACGTGCATGAATAATGTCCAGAGCAGGCCGACGTAATTAAGAACCGGGATTACAGTTCTGACAAGAGATTGCGGCGGTGCGCGTTATGTTAATATGTTGCGCTTATCCCATTATTGTGAGCTAGTTGGAAAGTTTTATGTTTGGCCTTAAGTTTCTCATGTAATCCAGAATTAGTGAAGCTATTGTAATAAATTTTAAACATGTATAAATGAAAATGGAGTCACTCTGCGTTTTCTTTAAAAATTAAGTTATAGCAACATAAGTGGAACCATTTGTGATTCTGATAAACGCAAAGTCAAGTGCTGTTTTATTTAAAGAGTAAGTAAAGTACACTCATACAAGACGTTATTATTACTACTCGGTACATCTTACGTCCATCTCTAGTAAAATTTCTTTTTTTTTATTACAGATATTCACGGCAGTGGTCAATTGCCATCAGGTGGACTGCATGGTCGATTTCTACATTGTATTAAAAAGAAAATTTTAACAACATTTGTAACATAAAAAATTAGCGTTTACCATCGACGTTTAAAACGCTCCATCCGAACCCGCCCTCAAGCGGCATCTCAGCCAGGTACACGTGCATGAATAATGTCCAGAGCAGGCCGACGTGTAATTAAGAACCGGGATTACAGTTCTGACAAGAGATTGCGGCGCGTTGTGTTAATATGTTGCGGTTATACCATTATCGCGAGCCAGTTGAGAGGGGGTTGTGCACGGGACCAAACTTACAAGGAACGGTACTAATATGAGGGTAAAGAAGATATTTCTGCGCGTGGAAGGTAATTCTCTTTGCATTAAAAAAAAAGAAGTGTTTTTTTTTTTAAGAATTGTAATATACGTATTATGTAATAGAACCATATGCTGTTTAGATTTTTGAGATTTGATCGTAGTAAAACCCCTTTGTGGTCGCCTCCGGAAACTACACCTATTTATTCCTATTTCTACCTAATAACGCCAGTGTTAAACGCTGTTATGTTCTAATCTGAAGGGTGCGGCAAAGTAGACATACTTATCCGAGGCGTTCCAACTCGCTTCTGAGAACTAACAACGTATGTATTTCCCATCAGTGGCCTGTATGTTCGTTTGCAATATTTAAAAAAAAAAACAAAACCCATGTAGACCGAACATCTCTCACTTACATGAGCATGAGAATCGGGATAGGGCAGCCGGAGTAGCGTCTAAAGTGTCTTATAGACACCCATTTCGCAAAGTAATAGAACGCGAATGATTCGATCAAATTGAAATTGGTACCACCGTCACACATTTTTCTAGCGTTAAGCAGTTCTTGCGTTTCGGTGGAAGGATGTGATTGTCGGCTCACTTTATTATATGGCGACCATCCTAGGCCTCAAAAGATGTAACGCATTTTTGATTCATTTCTGATAGAAGCCCTATTCCGTAGAAACCGGCTCACAGCTGTCTATGACCGGCAATGACTACTTGCCAACAGATGGACTGCATGCTCGTTTACTCATTCAAATAATAAACCCGCCTGCATATTCCTTCGCCACCCTCCTTCGAGGTGACAATACTTCCGAGACGCCTCCTAAGTTTAGATTAAGAGGCTCAAATATGTCCCATGTGGATAATACTACAGTATATTCGAATGTCAAACTGTTCGCAGACATTTTGAGCTGTATGCTACGTGGGTGACAGTAAGACCTGAACTAGGTAATAAATATCTTACAACTGGCTTAGGTGAGACTTGCGTTGTGATGAGCAGGCCTACACGCCTGACATTAACTGACATTGTAATGTTGCAAAATGGAATAGAATTCCAAAAGATTTGTTATGTTGTGTTTTTTTTTTATTTTAAACTGTAAGCTCTTTTTTTGTTCTCGAGGGGAAAACCTTCAAAAGGTACCCGACGCCGTGGGAGCGACGCCAGGTTACGTGGGATTCTACCGTACTAAATCCCAACCTACTCTAAATACTCTCATCTAACCTAACCTAAGGCAAATGAACTATCTAATTAAATGTACGCGCCGTCGCCAAGAATTCTAGCACATTTTCAGAGTTCCGTATTCAAAGGTAAAAACCCTATTATGATGACTCGTCTGTCAGTCACCAGGTTGTAACTCGTGAACCGTGATAGCTAGACAGTTGAATTTTTCACAAATTACGTGTGTCTGTTGCTGCTGTAACAATAAATACTAAAAACAAAAAAATGTATAAAAAGTGTATATTTAAGGCGAGGCTCCCTTAGCCCCCCTTAAACATACACTTTTTATTGTATACAACAAACTTGATTTTTTTCTCGATATTAAAACGGCAACAGGTAGACGCCACAAATGTTTATAGACTACTTATTTCATCAACATTGATCATCATCATTATAATACTGAACATTCTAAGCTAACCTACTATAACCTAAAATACTAATTAACGGACGCCCTGTAACATAATAGGACTAAGTTTTAATACCAAACACTATATTACTAAGCGTTTATTGTTTCACAACTGAACGACTGAACTGACTTACAATGGCTACTTAGTATGGAAGATGGTACACATTTCTGCAGTTTGCAACTTTGAATTTATGTTCCGACACAACAGCAACATTGCCGCTCGAGAACTTTAAGAGCATAAAATGGCAAAGTTGTACCATTTGTTGCAGTTGAAAATAATAATTACTTAACAACTGTAGCCTTGCAAACACAGTCAACTTTAATGACACCTACACCCTGGAAAAAGTATTGATATAAACTTTTAGTCGTCTACCTTTCCGACAATCAAACCCAGTAAGTAACCAGGAAGTAATCAGATTGTAATACTTACAAATTACATAAAAATGTTATACTCATTCAGTAATTTCAAAATACGAAAAGAGTCATATTTAACTACCCCATTTCTTTGGTACGGGCTACAGCCTAAACGGCTTGACGGATTGTGATGTGTGACATATCATTAGAATCGTCACAGTTAGAATAGTGACATAGGATATACAATTTTTAAAAATGGCGCCTAGAGAAGAGTTAATTGGCGATAATAGGCGATTGAATTAGTAAACGAGGTGCAGTCCACCTGATGGTAAGTAATCACTGTCGCCCATGGACATATGTAAGCAACATATAGAACAGAGGTTCTATCCGAAGTCATGTGTCAGTACCTTGAAGGACTAAGACGGTTGTCTCTTATGAAAGTGACCCGGGTACTTCTTCCTTCCACTGAAAAGTAAAAACTTCCTTGGAATTAGATGCATTTGTATGAAATTGCTTGGAAATATCTATGGGCGGCAGTAATTATTTCCCATCAGATAGACGGCATGTTATATATATAGATACTCCAATCTCACAAAAAGATGATACAAATAAACGGGTTTCCTATAGAATACATCAAGATCATAAATTTAGACGGATTACCATTTATAGGTACATACAAAAAAGAAACAGGAAACATCGCAGAAACAAATTTGTCCCGTAAACTATGGAGTTGGCGATCTGTTGGCAAAACAAAAAAAAACGTGAATATGATGCATACAGATCTCTCCCCGAATTTAGTATTCATCCCGTCCAACTGTTGCTTCTGGCGCGACAGCTGCGACTCTGTTATAAATCATCCGACGTTGTAGTTCTGCATTTATTTATTTATTCGAAAAGGAGGTGGTTCTATGTTCGACTGTATGTATTTTTTTATGCTTCTTCACCGATTTGTCCTCCATTCGTGGACCGATTTTCATTTTTTTCTGTTTGTTTTTTAGCTAGAATTCACCCGCGACTTTGTTTGCGTGATATAATTAGACATATTTTTCCCAGGCGTTCCAGCTTAATCTTTAGGGAATAGAAATGCATCGGGAGTTGATGACAGATATCCTTGGGCAGCAGAGTTCACTATTATCTATCAGATTAAAATAGGAAACGTGCATGCGGTCCACGTAATGGTAAGTGGTTACTGCCGCCCATGACCATCACTATCAGACCATGACTTCATAAAAAATCGATTTGAACATACAGATTGTTCTAAAGTCGATCAAAGATGCGTTGCTAGTTCGAGGACTGAGATGGTCGCCTCATATAAAAGTGATCTGTGATCGACTTCACATGGAACCCGGGTTCTATGTGAAGTTGCTTACAGATGTCCATGGGCGGCAGTAACCACTTACCATCAGGTGGACTACATGCGCGTTTGCTACTTCATTTTTATAAATAAAAATAAGAATTCTGATTCGCAGAGTGTGGTAAGGGAGGCATACTTATCCGAGGCGTTCCAACTTAGTGCTTAGGAGTGGCAACGCATCATGTGGCCAACTTCAATTAAGACTCTTATCGAGGGTTGATTACAAATGTCCATGTCTCTTCACATCAGGTGAACTACTTGTTATTACTTCTACCATTGCTAGTTAGATCAATTACATAAAAAAATCGGGAAAGGATAAGACGGATTTCTAGAAAACGAGTTTATTTCGATTTTCATTTAAATGTATTAAAAGCATGATTGTCAACTAAAGATAACGGTAAAGTGGTAACTAAATTATCAATAACATACATTAATCTTATCGTGATACTAAGAGTCCATGAAGGCAATAACGTATATCTTAATACCTAGAAGCTGTTTGTATTATTAAGGAAAATCATATTATGCGTATTTACCGTGCACAATACAACCACGCTAGCATGAACTAACCGAAAAATTCATCGAAAATGAACTCAACTCACAATTTTGGATCAAGGTTTTTTATAATATTATGGAAGCAAACGAGCATGCAGTCCACGTGATAAAAAGTAAATGGTTCCTGCCGCCCATGTTAATCTATAATCAACCCCAGATAATATGCGCCATGTTTAGTCAAATGTAAGGCAACATACTGGAACTAGCTTTTTATTCCCCCATGTAATAAACAAGTTGGTTAAAAAAAGTACAAAGTATTACAAAGAAGAAAGATAAGCCCGTTGATTTGTTGCCGGATCTTCTAAGTTTGGGTCATCTTCCGATCCGGTGGTAGTGTAAGTAAATGATAATTTGTAAGTGCGGGAGGCACTATACAAAATAAAGCCATTTCATTTCATTTCATGCGTTGCTAACCCTGAGGGATAAGTCGGAACGCCTAGAATAAGTATGTATATCTCCCTTACCACACCATTCAAACCAGGACACAGCACCGAATATTTGGCATATATAGGTGTGGCGGGTTTGCTACTGTGCTCAGTGTCAAACCACAAAAGTTTTACCATACTTGAATTAATTACATCATTGCCAAACAAAGTAAAGGGATATCCTATACAGATCACTTCTCTCACGTCCTACTTAAGCATCATTATTTTAACTACGAACATATCACTACGTACGCTAAAAACATTTCAAAAGTTACTGCAAAACCGAAGCGCCATGTATGCCAAGATCAGCACCGTTCAAATTCGGACAAACACCGCTCGCAACAAACACGACCATCTTGGACACCTCATCCGGTTCGATAAATTTAAAATCCTGCTCCAGTATCTTGTATTCGTGGTCCATCAGCTCCTTATCCATTAAGCCGCTGAGTATGTTGTTCTTACTGATTCCACATTGCACTGAATTGACTCTAACGCCGGCTGTCGAAAGTTCCACGGCGGCCATTTTTGTAAACTTGTCGAGACCGGCTTTCGCTATGCAATACGGGAGGAAACCGTGACGAACTCTCATATAATTTGCGCCTAATACGTTCACGACATTCCCTTTAGTCTTCGCTAGATAGGGCAACGCGAGCTGAGTCAACTTGTACGGTACGCGTAGATTAAGGTTAAGAGTTTCGTCGAATATGTCCATGCTGTCGTCGAAGAGGGAACCCATTTGGAGTTTCCCGGCGCAATTGACGAGGACATCGATTCTTCCAAACATCGCCACCGTTCTAGTGATGACTGCCGCACAGCTGCTCGCCTCTGTCAGATCCAGTTTCAAGCAGAGAGGCTGAATGCCTTTCGCCGCGCAACATTTTGTCGCAACCTGATCGAGTCTGAAGGTGTTTCTTCCAACGAGAGCCAACTTAGCGCCGTGTTTCGCAAAGAGAGCTGCAGACGCCGCACCAATTCCCGAACTCGCTCCGGTAACGATTACCACCTTGTCCGTGAAATCCATCACCTAACGCGTACAGAGCGATCGGTACTAACTTTAAAATATATTTGTTTATTATTGGAATAGCGGTATCGTATATCGGATAATGATAACACCCACGCGATATAATGATAACAACGTATCGTGTTCTGTGTTAATTCTCGTCGATAAAACACGTTTTATCTGTACAGTAATCGCTGATAGTGTATCTTTCTGTGTGTGTTTGCCAAAATTGCTTACTGATATCTATATATGATATATCTGGTTATATTGATGGCCTATAGATTAACCAGTAAAATAAGCAGAATCCATGCATATTTTCATGTTAATCGGACAAATAATGGTTCTTGCGTGATTGACACACACAAACACACACGCGCCATCTCATTTTATTTATTAGTACAGATAGATATTCAGTTAAAATTTCAAATCAAAGTGTTTTATCAATATTGATAAAATTGAGCAAACATCAACAAGGTACAGCAATTTGGATAACACTATATCGTAAATACCACGAGGGAATAGTTCGGATTTTCGTAGACACAAACGTACGTGCTCTTACTAAGCTGATTAAATATTATTTTCGTTATTCCAGTGGAAATACTCCAACATTTTCATCGTTCCCCCTTCATACTTTCACTTAATACGAGAGCTCCTAAAACAATAAAGGTAAATTCTCAAGGGAGACATTCCATAATTCCAGATATGAAATCTCGTAAGTTGAAACGCTTGGATGTTGTACGCATTTCTGTCTTCCATTTGTTAAATGTACAACGTACAAAAGTAATTAATTGGAGGAAGATTAAGCTTTGTACAATAGCGAGGAATCTCTTAAGTACTCTAAGCAGCAACTAGTCTTGAAACAAGTAAAATCGTGTAAGTTTCGTTTCTTTGTAATATAATCTCTCATAGCGGAGTGTTACCATACCAGTCTGATACATAATGGGTTCCGGGTTCGATCCTCGGCCAGACAAATCTGAATGTTGAAGTTAGATTTCTGTTTCACTTTTACGAGTTCCAAATTGTCAGAAGTAGGAACGCAAGCTAGTAAGGTTACGCTCCTATTTTGGGTTGGTTGCAGATTACCATGGGCGGCAGTGACCACTTACCATCATATGGACTGCACGTCCGATTGATACTTGACATCATTTTAAGACATATGGACTGCAGGTTCGTTTGATACTAACCAACCTTCATTTTATGACATGTTTTTAAGCAACTTCAGACTACGAAGTAAATCTTTAATCTAATACATTTCCTTTACTTACGTACATTTTTTACTCGTTTCATATTACCCTTTTGTTATTTACATGTTACCTTTCAAAGTAATTAAAACAACAAAGAAACTAGAATCAAACATACATATAAAAAAAACTCTGAACTGACAACCCTACCGTACTAATCATCGAGCGAAAAAACTTAGAGTCGACAACCCTAGCGTACACAGCTCATCTGTCGGCGAACAATATAAAGAAAGCAACAAATAAGCGGATCGCATCATTCTCTATTCCCGTCATATTCTCTATTTTCATTTTACTGTGTAACGTATCCATCGTGAGTTATAAGCGGTAGCGTTTTTCATTATTTTCTTATTGAGTTTATTCGAAGCATTGGAAGCACATTGTAAACCAGGCACTGAATTGTTTTAGGCAAACAATTCAGTGCCTCATTTTCAATTATGTGAACTAATTTTAATGTTGATACACGTATTCAATGCCAAAGAGTATGTCAAATTTAACATTTGAAAAACCTTGTTAAAAAGCACATAAGTTAAATTTATCCAATCGCTTTCTAGAACATTAGCGATGAAATAAACAGTAAACATTCTTTTCAGTTTACAAGAATCAAAATATATATATATAATCAAAATATGGAATTTTAAGATTTCAAATGACATTACGAATTTACAAATAGAACTTTTATCCGATGAACTGGTTTTATTTGTACTTTCAAAAATTGAATCCTTGTTGTTCGCATTGTGTTACAGATGTCCAAGGGCTACGATGTCCACTTACCATCCAGTGAACTACTTCAATTAAGTAAAATGTATTTTGTTAAGAAAATAAAACAATATTTTTAACACAATACATTTTACCATTACTTAACACATATCTGATGTCGTTTTCAGTCTAAAAAAAAAAACAATTTACCCGCTGCCGCCTAAGCCTTGAACCGTACAACAGAAAACAATGCAACACAGAGCAGGCATTCCGTCCAACACACAAGAGTGAGTCGATTCAATCGACTAATGGCGAGGAGATAAGCCCCGGCCCGTTTGTTGTGCCTACATTTGGTTCTGGAACGGTGAGCATTCTGATGGGAATTAGTGACGGAAATATATCTCTGCAAACGTTTTAAAAGTCGTTTAGTCGGAGCAGTGGTACCCCAATGGTTGAAAGTCAGCCTCTCAATCGAGGATCCGGAGTTCGAATCCCAGGCACGCAAAACTGATTTCTCTAAAATTATGTGCGTATTAGAATTTATTTATCACTGCTTTAAAGTGAAAGAAAACATCGTGGGGAAACCTGCATATCTGAGAGTTCTCGTAAAAAAAAGTTCTCAAAGGTGTGTGAAGTCTACCAATTCGCACTTGGCCGTGGACTATGGCCTAAAACTCTTTCACTTCTGAGAGAAGACCCGTGCCCAGCAGTGGGACAATAATGGGTTGACACAATCGTTTTAATATGTTGTAACATTTTTTACGCTGTCATATATTTTTTTAAGTAGTAAATAGCTACTTCGAAAAGATAAGAGTATTATTAGTACCTTGGAGAAGACTAACGTTTTGCCTAGGGTTTTGTTTAGGGTTGACAACGAAAATTTTTGAAATAAGCTGTAAAATATAGTACAAATTTTATGGACAAAACATAACATATAGACAAAAATATAATTATTTTAATAAAGAGTGCGGTAAAAACCCCACATAAGCATAACCCGGCGTTGGTTCTACAGTGTCGGGTACTTTTTGAAGGTTTCCCCCTCGTAAGAAAAAAAAAGGCAGGGCCTTAATATTCTTATTCAAAGAGAAGCTCCTTGCCGAGCAAAGCTTAACAATTGCTGTCCGGTGTAAACATAGGGCTATACGTGTTCTTCGGAGCGGAGAAACGCGCGTGTTTAGCCACTAGTGGTAACCCATCCAACCGCCGATCATATTCGCATTGTTTTAATATGTAAACCAGTTATACTTATAATATACAAACGCGGAGGTTAGTAAGTTAGTAAGCATTTCCAAATCACGTTAAAAATAACAAAAACAAATTTCAATCCAGGCAACCAAATTTTCCGTTGTGGGTATAAACAATAGGAAAATATTTATTGTTGGAAACAATTGCAACAGGAAAACAAACAATGGATATACGAGATGCGTTGTTTAATTGCGTATTATTGAAAAAATAGAACAGCGCAGTTCAATTCGCGATAATAAGGACCAGAAATACAAATACAAAAACTACAATATAGTACAAAGAGTACACAAAAGTGGAATAAGAAAATGCCGGACCGATTTCCATTCCCTATTATAATATTCCAATTTCTAGTAAATAGGTCTTATGGTTGTATAATATCCTTTACGAGTTGTCTTCCGCGTACTTTTGTATAGAAATAAATAAGGTACTGACCCACTGACGTATATGAGGCGACCATCTCAGTCCTCGGGAGTAGCAAGTTCACTATTATATATTTTTTTATATGTGTGGTGGTGGTATCTCCTCGATCGAGGTCAATACTCAATGTACCACGAAAACTTAATTATTTACGTGTGCTCAAAATAAGAGTCAAAATAACTTTCAACCAGAACATTTAATCACAAAGTCCTATTAGGAACAATTAGCGCTTCGCGGAACTTGTGAGAACACAATTACCGCGTTTATGCGCTGTTTCAACGAATTTTAAACTAACAATTCAATTGGCCGGTTAGCAACAAAGCAACTGGAAATACGATTATGAAGGACTTGTTGTATCAAAAGGCGATTCATTCGCATACGAGCGTATAAGATATTATTCTTACAAGACTGCACCAGAAGGAGAGTAATATTTTTTGAGCATATTTATATGTATGTTTGTAGGTATGTCCATTTCTTTGGCACGCGCTATGGCCCAGACAGCTTGACCGATTGTAACATATGGCATATCACTCGAATCATTTCATCGTTTGGAGAGTGACATAGGCTGTATAATTTTTATAAATGGCGCCTGAAAATACGGAATGAGATGAAACTATTTTTTTATTACGATGTCAATTTGGGTATGACATGAAATTGTTTATTATATTGTATTGTTGTCGTAGCAACCGACCATGCAATCCACTGGACGGTTATGCCCGTGGTCATTTGCAACTAACTTCATTAAGAACAGCAGTTTTGCCTAAAGCCGATGACAGATCAAACATAAACGCTTTCTACACTCATAGCCCCACAGTAGGATTTTCTCCTGCGTCGTGTGTGCCTTGGACACACAAAGACTAATACACAAACACTCAGACCCAGAACAGAAATTTGAACTCATTCACATTTCTGTTTGACCGGGGATCGAACCCGGGACACACTGCGTGTTAGACCGGTATTGTGACCGCTCAGTCACGTGGGTCATCAATAAGTTTAGGAATTAGTTACCGCTCTGGAATAAGATGATCGCCTTATATATAAGAGATCTGACCTGTACACTATATCACGGTAACGCAGGATCTTTTGTCTAACTATAGGGTCCCAATTTGTGAAGTAAACTGTTGGCAACCGTAAAAACCAACATTTCGACACCAAACAGTTTAGAGTTAGTAATAAATAGAGCTTTACAGTACAAAAAAACAAGTCTCCATTAATGAATAATATTTAAAAAATAATGAAGCTTAGCGACCGCAGTTAGTAAATTGCATGCAAAATATGGTCGGAACAGTGTTCTTAACAGTTACAAAACTCCGCCAACTGTGTTTTTTCAACTAATCTAAACAATTCAATTACTGCATGACACATTTCCAGGTCAAGTACGCTCTCGTTTCCGAGATCAAAATTGACCAAATAGATCGTGTAATTAAACCTTTTATGGTATTATTTGAAATCATTCTTATTTGTTATTCCATAAATAACTCTATCCTATGCACTTTATGATTCAATAAAAAAATAAGAATCAAACGACTAAAACTCTGTTTAATTCAAATCTTGCGTTAATTTTGAGACACCCTATATATTCGTTATTTCTACCGCTATTCGAAACGAGCATCTAACGAACTAGCATTAACTCGAACGAAGGGCACAGGTCATAAATATCATGATTACCGCTAGCTTTTGGTAACAATTATCGCTAGCTTAATGCGCAAACTAAGTTGCAACCGAATACGAACGGAAGCCAGCTCATAGTCGCCAGCCGGCGATAAGACAAACAACAAAGTAAGTTAGAACAAAGTCGCGAGATAATAAAATTAGGTAACGTTTCGAGCGAGGATCGCGATTCTACCGCGCGCGGTTTAACCGAGCGTTTAAGAGGGAGTTAGGGTTTCAGCGTAAAAAAAAAAACATTTTCGTATTTTTTTATTTGCATGTTAAACTTGAAAAAGCCACATACGCTTACACATACGCTTGTGTACATGCAAGCGCGCCACACACCCGCGCACATGTAAAAAGGTGAAAGGACCGACAACAACTTCAAAAGAACAACACAAACATGAAGTCTATGTGAGAAAAAGGAACACACAAACACACGAAAAAAGAGAAAGACATTCATACATCTGTAAATAAGTAAGGTAATGTAAATGTTTATGTAGGCACAGTGACATAGTAACTAAAATCTGCTACTTCCAGTATAATCTAGTACAAAAATAGTCCAAAACCATTTTAACGAGGATTAAACCCTCCCAGACTGACTTAGCAACAAATTTTTCGTCCTGCGTCGCCGAGATAAGACACCGAATATATTTACAGCGACAACCACGGCGAATATTATTCGGCGCACCTAACGTTCTTATAGATTCTTTTCTGATAAATATGAACAAACCTTTTTATTTTTAATATGTTACGGGTGGTCACGGCGACACTGCTGCTTCGCCGTGATCACGATTGATGTAACTGGGTAGAAATATCGGCAAATAGAAATTAAAAAACCGCATATCGTGAGTACCCGTAATATATTAAAATTTATCAATTCCGCGATAATATCAGCTTAAAATCATATATAAACAAACCTACTGTTAAGATTCCGTCTCAAGATCTCAAAGGTCATCAAGAACTTACCTGAAATGAATAGAAAAAAAACGTTAGATAACTTTGCAACAACAAACAAATGTTATAGGGCAATAATCTTTTAAGATGACAAAGCTCACTTAAATCATACAAAAAAAAAAACATTAAATTAAGTTTTTTTTTTGATTATTTAATTAGAAAACAAAAGATTACATATTAGATTAGTATTTACAAATACAGAGATCAATGAAGTTTTCACTAGTTACTAACTAATCCATTACTAGCGCAAAAAAAAAGAAACTGAAAAAGGAGCAATACCTTCTTAAGTCTAATTTACAAAATATTTGAGTTAATTAAAAACATTAATAATAAGTATAATAGACAAATTAGATTAGTCCTCGTGAGTAGTAACGCATCTGTAATCGACTACAGATAAAACCTCTGTTCTATATGAAGTTGCTTACAGATGTCCATGGGAGGCAGTAACCACTTACCATCAGGTGGACTGCATGTTCCATTGCTACTGAATCTTATAAAAAGACTGACCTTTTCTCACCACACCCTCCAAAGTG